>JAULBM010300340.1:0-14869 GCA_032357055.1 Geukensia granosissima
CCTTTTAGAGGACTAGTGCCTCAAGGACGGAGATACCTAGTGCCTATTCTTTCCCCGGCACAGCCTTTGAGAAGGGGAGTTTAATGATTTTTCATTTTATAAAAAAATCATGATAACCTTAAACCATATTCTTATTTTTTTTTGCATAGGCAATAACATGTGGTTAATAGGCCTAAATAGACTAACCAAACTCCATTTAAACATTTTCCTGTTTAGATCCTACCAGAGGTTCATTTTAAGTGGCACCAATATTTTTGTCAATCTCAAATTAATGGCATGCATGTAAATCATTTCATGTCGTTAGGAAATATTCAGCGATTTACCTTTTTTCGTGATGTGAAGCTAGTTCATAGTGTAAAATATGACATGATACTAGGATGTCTTTAGATTTGTCAAAAAACAACTTATTTTACTAATTCAATAGTGGACTAATTTGATCTCCTTAATATTCCTCTATTTTCTTTAGATTTCAAGTGTTGTACGATTTTCATAGACGTTCTATTGAAACTGAAGAAGGACCTTGCACTTTTATTAGGATACACCAATGACAGTATAACAATGTACTAGTGAGAACAATTGGGGCATGTTTAATGTAATAGCGATGAAACAATATACATTTATATTATACTTTTCCCCTGACCCTGAGACCATAAATTTCAGATTAACAGGCTTCAAAATTATAATTTAAATTAAAAAAAGAGCCATAAACCACAAAAGAAGTCAGTAGGTTTACTTGCTTCTTTCTGACAAACAAGCCTTCTGTGCTAACATATTTTAGGGAGATACATCTGTTAGTGGTCAAAGTTCGGTCTTGCACGGTGATTTATAAAATAACATGTTAACAATATCTTAGAGAGTGGAAAAATATAAGAACAATTTTGATGGAATAAAATAAACGAATAATGAAATATTAAATAATAATAATAAATAATCATTTAATTAGACATGTTAGAAGAAAAAGCAACAGAGCTTTATTATATACATTAAAGTAAAAGCCTCCGTTTTGTAGACCTAATGAACATGTTTATATCTTTTTTTAAAAACAAATAAAAAAACCAAACTGTATGTTTATCCACAATAACGTGGACTCGTTGAATTGAATCATAACTTGTTTATGTAAAAACTGTTCCACTCAATTTTTTTTATTTACTCGACCTCCATTTCTTAAACAAAAATGTACACGATGTTTGAAATGTTTTCTGCATGCAACAATTTTATCTGATTTTGTTTGCAGTTTTTAGAAGATAATCGAAAATCTTAAATGCATGCTTAAGGTATCTAAAACTGAGTGTTGCTTAAGGACACTGGCCTCTGGATGATGTAATGTAAGTGCAGTGTTGCCAGAGATAAGCAATATCCGACACTACAATATACTCTATCATCATCTATTTTTTCCTACAAGTCACATGATTAGAAACGAACTTAAATAGTATATAAATATTGAATCTACCGAATGTTTAAGACAGGAGGAGAAGAGACTTACTGATAGTAGAAAAAGTAACTCACGGAAAGGTAGGTGTTTAATTACCCCTAAAACAATATCACAAAACACGGTGATATTAAATATTCATTATCAATAAACTGTATCTGTATTGTGTGTGACAACTTGGCATAGTTATTGCAATTTGTTTTTAACTGATCTGAAAATGTCTACACATATTTTTTTTATTTTATGGACTGCACTTCCATTTATGTGAAATATTTTAATAAATAAGGTCTGCTGTTTTTAAAATTCCAAACAGGGTATGAAATATGAATTTTTTTTCTTTTTCAAAAGATTTCTGATGCCAGAGTTACAATGGTAATTGAATATATGAATCTTATTTCATTTGATCTTGATTGTAACGGTTGTAGGTCTGTTTTACACGGGGAACAATTGAATAATTAAAATTTATTACTTCACAATTCATTTAGTAGAATGTTTTAAAATGCTACTGAATATAACAGCACCAGCTAATGATGCGAATGCTACTAAAATAAGTATGATGTTCAAAGATTCACGAATAAAAACCACGGTCGACGTCACTAATGAATTTGCTGTAGAGTACATGATAAATTTCAACTCATCTCATCTCCCCACGAGCTGACTGATCGTTAAGTAGCACAATTCCTGGAGAGAATCAGGTCTTCTCTTTTTTTCTCTCTTTTGAGGAGCAGTTTTCCTGTTAACAATGCATAACATTTTACTGGAAAGCCATACATTAATTATTTTCTTTTTGACTTTGTACTTTTTCATCACTATGGCATAGGTATTATGCACAAATACGGCAACAAATGAAGAATTGTGAAACGGCAAGGGATATGTTCTAAGCAAATATTAATCATAAAGCTTACAAATTTTAAAATGATTCAGTGAATCACACTGTTCCGCTACATAAACTCATCTTTAGACGTTTCAGTTTCGAAGTTGTAGGCAGAACACTGAAACTTGTGTTTGTTGGTATATATATCATTTACCTTTATTATTAAAATTATTAAAATATGATTATTAAAATATCATTTTTATGACAATGATGACAATTTCAGTCTTAACCGTCAGAACGCCCGTTATTCTATATCCAGTATTTCTATTGTATACTTGGTTGAAAAGTATCTTCATTTATCATTATTTTTCAATATTTCATTATGTCCAGAAAAAAAAAATAGAATTCTCTAAAAAATAGCAATTAATTTTTAGAATTTGTCGAAATAAGATATTAATGGCAAACATATTTGCATAACCATAGTACAACGTATTATTTATTATACTTTCAGAATGGTATAGCAGATTTAAAAAATATTGACAAATCCAAACCAACTTCAGAATGAGGAGCCAGTTAATCTTGATAGGTATTACACTGGCATTATCAAGAGCTGCCAACATAGATCATAGAAACTGTTGTACAGGTGTGTATTACATGTAACAACCAGATGATATTTATAACAAGTCAATATAGGTAAAGAACAAAGTACCACAAAGCAACGTATTGGCTCAAACATTTTGCCAAAAATATCAATGTAACAAATGAATAAAATGAAGGTAGGGACTAAGAATGTAAGAAATCTGTAATTGATTGTGCTGTGTAAGTGCCCTTCATCTCGAGTTATTAGACTAAACTATGTGTTCGTTTTCTTCAGTTTAGTGCGAAAACCGACATTTTTCAACCAACAATTTTCAATACAGAAACTATACAGCACATGATAAATAATCCTAAATATATAAACAAATACAGCAAAATTAAATGAAAAAAGTCCTTTCACGGTTCAGAATTGTGTCGGATACTTTGATTATAAATTAATTTTTGAAATTGCAGATTTTCTGAGATCACCTCTGATGCCAGATATTGCAAAGAATACACATGACACTACAGAAGACGAACACTTTAAATCAAGACATAACAAAAGAGATATGAAGAATGTAGTGTCTACAAAAAAGCCTTCCCAACAGAAACGCAATGATAGTACTGCAGATCACTTTAGATCTGATGGTCATGTATTCTCTGCTAACAGAACCTTCTCCGTCGAAGATTTAGTAACCTATCCCACACCAAGAGAAGAATATAATAGATTTGGTGGTCATTTAGAACACATACGTATCCATTGCAATTCGCATGTCCTTGCCAAAATGAAAAATTTAATTGGCGATGTTGACCAACCATTAGAAACAAAGGTAATAACACTGGCTATATCGTCAGTTGCTATTGGTTGTCCAGGCACTGCGTTCTATTTAACAAATTTATTGATGAAAAATAGAAACAATCAAAATTTTTCTCATCTGATTATCAACGAAGGTCCCAGGGAAAATGTCTCGACTCCATGCAACAGATCAAACGTTGAAAAGTTAAAAAGGCTAATAAAAGGAAATGGAAAGTTCGTTTCAATTTATGAACTCGTTGCTCCCACCATTTTTCTTTCATTAAAATGCGACGTTATTGGGCAACGAGAATTTGAACAATTTTTAAGCGATTTCAAACCGAATACCAATCAGACACATATAAGTAAAAATCAACGTCTCGTAAAGTATTTAAACCAACGTAAAGGCCAACTGTCTACTTTGGTCAATTTTGAAAAAGAGGAAATTCGGGAGCAAAATAAGAATGACAGTAACTCTACAGAAAATAAAAGAGAAAAACGCACCAGCGAAAACAACGAAATCGAAACAAATTTCTCTGTACATAAGAAATGTGCCATAATCCGGCCATTGGGTGAGGCACTGAATCCTGTTTCAAAAATTGACTGTCTTCAGTTTTGCCTAGATGAAGAGGGGTGTAAATCTGTTGGCTATAAAAACGACAATTCACAGGTATGTCAGCTAAATATTGAAAACAGAAAGGACGTTAGAGGTTTCTTCACATGTAGAACTACAGATACTGGCAACTGGGATTATTTTGAAAAGAAGAAATCTATTGATTATTTTTATATTTCCAATAAGGCGACAGCAATGGTTCTTGAAGTAAAACCAGACTTCAGTGTAATAATGAAATCATATTCTGGAAAAGATAACCAATTGTGGTACTGGGATAATGATGCTATTCGTTCCAAACAATACCCTTCAAGACTCTTACAGTTTAGTGTGTCAGAATATAAATCTACTGGTTTGGGGAAGACGTATCTATCTTCAAACCAACAAGGTCAGAATAACCTTTGGAATTTCGAAGACAACCAGTTTACCTCGCAATATCAAAATCTAAAATTAGATGTTAAGGACGGAAATAAAGCCGAAGGGACACCAGCAGGCGTAACAGTAAACTCTTATCAAGAATGGAGTCTTAGTTTAGAAAGAATTTATTTTATTATCACCAGCAGATATTCTGGTAAAGTATTAGAAGCAGATACACAGGGAAACGTTCACTTAGGCACGTATGATGGAACAGATAATCAATTCTGGTTTTGGGATGACGAAAACATACGGTGTAAGAAAATACCAGACAAGGTCCTCGATCTCCATATGGCCGATTATGAAGCTACAAACTGGGGGAAAGTTTATCTACATACATATAATACAGGAAATAATCAAAGATGGGTCGCAGATAATGATAAGATAGTGTCATTCTACAAAAATTTAAGCTTAGATGTTAATTTAGAGCCCAATAGCAATGGAATCATGGTTGGTGGCTATGCAAGTCATGGAGGCATCAATCAAAAGTGGAGTTTTGCGTTTTCTAGACAGTACTTCTTTATTTTAAACAAAGAATCCGGGAAAGTACTCGACGCTTCAAGTCCAACAACCATAGAACTCCGACACTACAACTTTATTGATCAACAATTGTGGTTTTGGGACAATGACGTGTTAAGGAACAAAAAGTATACCGATAAAGTAATGGATCTTCATATGTACAATTACATTAACCATCACTGGGGTAAAATTTATTTGCATACATTTAACGACGGGGACAACCAAAAGTGGACAATTGATAACAATGTTCTGTTATCAAAGTTTAACAACCTTAGTGTTGAAGTTAAATCAGCAAGCCAAGCAGAAGGTTCAGAAATCGGTGCAAGTGGCAGAAAATCGCAAAAAATGGACATTACAGCTAGAGCATGACTTTTTCATAATATCGAGCCGACTCCATGCTAAAGTTTTAGATGCACCATCTGTTGATCAAATTATGATATGGTCGTATAATGGAAAAGATCATCAACTTTGGTTCATGGATGAAGACAGTATAAGATCGAAAAAATATCCAAACAAAGTACTGGATTTAAGTATTACACAATATAACCGTGACGGTTGGGGTAAGGTCTATTTGCATTCATATCATGGTGGGGATAATCAAAAATGGACAATGGAAAATGAAAATATCATTTCTCGATTCCAAAATTTGCGATTAGATATTAAGTTTTCGAATATGGATGACGGGGCCATTGTTGGCGGCTACCCCAGTACAAGTAATCTTAACCAAAAATGGAATTTTAATCCAAAAGAGAGGGCTTACTTTGTGGTAAAAGGTGTTGGAAGTAGAAAAGTCCTTGATGCACCTTCAGATTCTAGCGTGATTATGTGGTCTCATAATGGAAAGGATCACCAGCTGTGGTTCTTGGATGGAGACTGCATCAGGTCCAAAAAATATCCTAATAAGGTTCTAGACCTTCATATGGCTGATTACAACCGAGATAGATGGGGTAAAGTTTATCTTCATGTATATAATGGTGGACTAAACCAATTTTGGAGTATCGAAGAGCCATTTATTATTTCAAGCTATCGTCATTTATACTTGGATGTTAAGGATAACGCAAAAAGCGATGGTTCATTGGTTGGTGGATATGAATTCAACGGGAATGATAATCAGAAATGGGAAATAACATTCCCCAATAGCAAAAAATCAGGCTGTATAGATAAAACGGAAGAAAAAATCTACAATGTTGTTCAATATATTCCGCTTGTTGGGACTTTTTGGGATTTATTCTCGTCTATTGCTTATGCGAGTACCGGATGCACTAGTGTTGCTAGAGAAAGAGGTATATCTTTTGGTATAGGGATCGCACTTGATGTCACAACAGTTCTCACAGGTGGAGCTGCTGCTGGTGCAACAACTGCAATTAAAACAGGAGTAAAAGTTGGAATCAAAGTAGGAATTAAACAGGGAATGAAAGCAACCGTGCTTGTTACAAAACAGTCAATTAAGAATGTTGTTAAAACAGCAGCCAAGAAAGGAATTAAAGGTTCTCTAAAAGCTGGTTTTAAAAAAAGTGGAAAACTTGTAGTGCAAGAGGTAATTGTAGACCCGGCTTTATTTCTCAAGAATGCAGGGAAAATCAGTAAGAAAATATTAATACATCCAAAGAGAACACTAAAAGGCACATGGAAAGCAGCTCGGCATAACATTGACGATTTAAAACGTCTTCGGAAACGATTAAAGGACGATCCTTCATTTCCTAAGTTGAGATGTAAACGAGGAGGCAATGCTCTCTCATGTTTAAAACCACCAAAAACCGAAATTTACGTAACAGAATCCCAGACGCTGATGTTTAAGTCCCTTGCCGATGAAACAGCATTATCCGCACGTATTGAAAGAAGTGCAGATAGATTTATGGCGAGGCAAGGTGGTAACTTTGAAAGGGAGCTTTCTAGCGCTCCCTTGACTGTTCAAAGACAATTAAGCGCTGTTGATTCCAACGTTGAAAAGGCTGAACTTTGGGCAGTATATCAATATACCAAGGATTCCGGATCTGTAAACAACTTTGCAGGAACGGCATTTACGGGATCACCATTACTTTCAACACAAAGAAATAACCCAATATCAGAAGAAACTGCGAAGTTTCTGTTAGATTCTGTTGACGAAACTATTGATCAGGCAGATTTGATTCAAAGTTATCTTAAAAAGCATCCGCAAAATCAAGAAATAACAGTATACAGATGGGAACAGGCATTTGAAAATTACAAAGACAATGGCATTTATGAAACCTTTACTTTCAAATCTACTTCAGCACGAAATGAACGGATTAAAGACCTTGGCCTCGATCTGACTTATATAGACAAATACCCGATCGAAATGAAGATCAATTTGAAGAGATCGGGAACAAAAATATCTGATTTGTCCGATTTTGCATCGCAGGAAGAATACTTGATTCCAATAGGTACGAAATTTCGAGTAAATGTAGAAGTGAGGCCGTCCGACCGTAGAATTCAACATGTAACATTTACTGAAATCACACAATAGATGATAAATTGCTTAAAATATAATATGATTGTGACTTATAATTATAACATAGTGCAACATTTACCGGAATTACACAATAGATGTTTAATGGCTTAACAAATATGCTTGTGCCATATAGTAATAACATTTATGTAGTATAATATATTAATAATTGGAAAACTCCTTTTTTAATAATAGTGATAATATAGAATAATTTTTTAGCAGTGAAAAATGTTATTCCTACAGTTTTTAACAATTAAACAATAAAAAATATACATTTATATAAACAGCGTCATGTGTAAAATAATTAAGTGACGGCACTGTTATTAGAGAGAAACAATGAAATATCAAATAGAATGCAGGTTTTATATATAAATCATTCCTTTGGATAATTCCTTTTGCTAATTTTAAAAACTGGGTTCTTTTTACTTAAACATCATCGAAATATCAAACTTTCACTTTACGAGCCTTCTTGAATTTTACTGTGATTCAAAACAACTTAAAAATAAACCTGCGTGGGCGAAGCGCAGTTTGTACTTATTGGTACAGCAATTGGAACTGCTAAGCACCTTCTTCATGATACCGTATTCACCGAAACTCTTGTAGAGTAAATTTAATTTTACCTTGCCTGGAATTATTAACATACAGTGATAAAACTTATTTGTTCATTAATGCAATTTTCAAAAATTAAATGTAAAAACTAGAGGCTCCTAGGAGACTGTAAAAGCTCACCTGGCTAAAAGCCGTTTTGACAAAAGGAAAATTTATTAATTTATTAAGATATTAATATACATAAAAGCAGTAAAATATCCACTGGGTCAGATTCGGAAATATTGGAATTTTGGATTGTATTCAGGAATTTGCATTAATTTTTCGTCCAAATCTGTCATTCCGTCAATGTTTTGAAAAAATGGAAATGGATTTACAACAAACCTGAAATGTGGCGAAATATTATAACTAACACTTATAAGGTTTAGACCAATATGTATACATATAATGGTTTTATACGCCCACACAGCAATTCTCCCAGTTGGACATTGCATACAATTATTCTAGATTTATTTTATGCTTCTTGTTTGGTCGATGGTCGATAAATTATTCGGTTTTATTTAATTCTTTCAAACTTGTGGAGTATAATGAAGCACAAGAAATTTTAATCAGCCATAATCAGTATGAACATTATAGAACTGGTGTGTTTTTCAAAGTCAAGTGTAGAATATCCATGTGAGAGATCAGAAGTGCATAGTCCAAACAGACAAGACAAATCTGAAACAACCTAAAAGATAAAACGAAAACAAAAGGAACAAAGGCTTGAAATCCATGAATTCCTTTACAAAACAGGAGTATGATCAGGTGCTCATGAAAGGTAAGCATCACCTCTCTTGCACGAACACCCGCCGAGGTTTACCCAATGTCAAAATTGGTGTCAAATCAGATGTCAAAATCAGGAATGTCATTTTGTGTCAAATCCGAAAGAAATCCACGAACTCCCATTTAAATTCCCATATGGCCCTATGTTAAACTATGCAGAACCGTGGCGACCATATTGGATAGCGCCGGGCAAAACCGAACACAATTTCTAAAGAGGACCATCTAATGACCATTTCACCAAAATTTGATTAAGATTGACTCCGCGGTTTCAGAGGAGTTGACCGAAATGTAAAGTTCCCATAGGGTCCAATGTTTAACTATGTCGAGACATGAACCCATGTCAGATGGTGCCTGGCCAAACCGAACGCAATTTTAAAAAAGATCATCCAAGGACCATAATACCAAAGTTTGGTTAAAATTGACTCAGAGGTTTCAGAGGAGACCAAAATGTTAAATTCCCATAGGAGCCAATGTAAAACTATGCCAAATCATGGCGGCTATGTTGGATGGCGCTTGGCAAAACCGAACAAAATTTTTAAGAGGATTGTCCTAGGAAGATTCCACCGAAGTTTGATTAAAATTGGTCTATAGGTTTCAGAGGGATTGATGAAAATGTAAAAAGTTTACGACGCCGACGACGACAGACGCAAAGTAATGAGATAAGCTCAAATGGCCTTTAAGGCCTGGTGAGCTAAAAACAAATACGTTTTTTGGTATTCGCAGATAAATTTAGACAAGATGATTTTATGGTTATCTGATTCCCTATAGTAATTTTAACACTAATTATATTTAATTTAAATGATAAACAGACGTGCTTAAGAACTATGAATATTTGAACCATTCTAAATGAACACAAAACACCTTTACAAATCTTTACAAATGAAAATTACGTCTGTAGAAATGAAAATTACATTTTCACAAAGGAAAACTACATCTTTTTAAACAAAAATTGAGTCTTTACAAACGCAAATTATATCTTTGCAAATTAAAATTACATTGTACATATTACTCCTTATTTAACCCCAACAAATGTCTCATGTGCCTGTCCCAAGTCAGGAATTGTCGTCATCGGTTTGTCTTTGTGATTTTTGTTCAGTTACATATGCAGTTGTGATAATATTTAGAAAAGAGCATTATTATTTTATGCATACACGATATTTTATTTGGGTCGATTCAGAGCTGTATTCCGTCCTTGTTGAAGGCCTTATGGCGACCTCTAGATATGTAAATTCCTCCGTTTTTCTCGGGGTTGGATTTGCAAACTCTCTGACATTTGCCCCATATCTTTTCATTTTCATAACTGATGGTAAGACAATCGTCCATTTCCTTCTTATTCAGTCAGATTTTGAACAGTACACTTTTCTGCCTGTACGCCGTAACAAATACGGTTAAAACAAGCTGTACTCAGTTCATTTGGCATGTTAGTATTATCTTTGAATTGATTGGAAATTTTAAGTTTGACCTCCACTGCTTTGTCCACTAGAGTGCCCGATAAAGGTAATAATAAAAGCGCTGTAAGAACGCAAGATAAATTTATGATATATTTCTAAAAACTAATCAATGGTTTGCTGTCTTTCCGACTTTTGTGCCATATCCTTTCTTTTTAAAACAAAAAAGTACATCAACTTTCGAAGAGAAATAAATATAAATCATCGAAGATATTACATTTCATAAAGCCAGATAATTGAGTCGTTTGTGAAAATCACATACTTAATGTTACCTCAGATACAATGTGTGTAAACAAACATAATTATTAAGTACAGTCAAACACTTGATGGGCCTGTCCTTAGACATGATCCTGTAGTTTTTGCTAACTATTTTGCTTCTATTATTACACAAATGAAGCATTTGATGCCACAGCGCACTTTCTTGTGAAGAAACACTAAAAGGGCGAAGTTCTGGAATTTGAAAATGGATGCCTACAACAGTCCCTTTTTAAACGACATGGCGTCTTTTGCGTTTGAAAACATCTTCGTTGTTTCCTGCAAAATGAGGACAAAATATATGGTAAGAAATGTATACAATATAAAAAATTACCCCTCCATTTATTTTCTTTAAACTTGCTCCTTTTGAATAAGTTTTTAGACAAAATCAGAAAAATTGACGTTGATCTGACGTTGAATTACGTCATAAATAATCAATGTTAAACAAGTATTCAAAAATTAATTCACGCACATTGTTATTAACCAATACGTTTTTCTTAATAAGTTGTTTGATAACTTTATTTCTGTGATAAAAGAAATATACGATAACTTCATGTGTTGCAAAATTTTTAGAGCAATATAAGTGGTAGGACATAAAATTTGGGCAATACAGCTTGGCTTACGGTGTTGATCTCTGTACATTGCTGATTGATTGAGTGATGTTTGACGTCCAGTAGCCGAGACAGGACGACAGCATGTATATACTTGGTCATAAGGGCCACTTGAATTTTGTACTCATTTGAAAAAAGTATCAATTATTTTAACTTGTAATGAACGTTATCAAAGTTCACCCAAGAAATATTTATTTGAAAAAAAAAATTAAAAAAAATACGAAGAAAAAGTGCCCTATTATTCTCACAGTTTTTTTCCTATAAAATAAATCATTTTAGGTTTTCAAGATATGGCGATAATTTAATTTCCTTTCAGAAAATGTATCATGATTCATTGTGGAGAACGAGGTAGCGACAACAATCGACTTTAAAATTTTGAAGGGGAAATGTCACTGATTTTTAAGATTCTAAGGTCTTAAAAAGGAGTATGATCGTCATGAAACATTACTTGACAAAAAGCTTTTCGACTATGATAGGTTTGTGATATTATCTTGGAATGTAAATGGGCAAACATTGTATGATTTGGGATTCAATATTCAGTATTCCGAGTTTTTGTGATCGGAATTCAATATTCAGTATTCCGAGTGGGGGTACTTGAGTTGCTATTACTGTCACCAGTAAACTTTAATCACTAACGAAATAAACAGACTGTTACAAACTGGATGAACTCTATCCAAATAAGGGAAGACGCAGAGAGACAGTAAATAAAAAAAGATATGCAACTATTCGCATCATTTTTCACATCCTTACTCCTGCTCTCGGTTCCGGTTTTTTCTCCAGTGCATGCCCTAGCCAGAAATTTTCAAAGGGGGGTCGGAGATTTCAGAGCGACCTTCACCGCAAGGGGTCTGGAAGTTTTGTTTATTGGTTTTCAATGAGGTGTTCCCTGGCTACGGGAATGCAGTGAAACGTCTGATACAAATGTATTGTCCAGTTTATCACGTTCAAACGGAGCGTCTTTTTAAAAATATTCAAATATTTTAAAAGCTTAATGTTGATTTTGATATCCAGAATATATCATATGGGTGTGATACAAATGACAATGAAACAAAGGTAGAAGTGATAAAGTTTGTATCCATTTTATAAAACATAGTAAAAGATTTGATTAACATTTGAACTGTCAGAGATAAACACTTACTATGTATTTGGAAAGTTTAATTTATAGACGTGACTCTTTTGTTTGTCTGTATTTTGTTTATATAATTTATACATTAATTTTGAAGTTTCAGAAAACTCACAATATCTTTACTATAAAACGAAGTTCTTAAATTTTTGTATGATTACTACTTATATCACTAGATCAGTCTAACATCTGAATTTATAGCTCTAATTATAGCAGTCATATTTTCATTTTAATTATCTTTTTCTTAGCTCACAATATATTATTAAATGGCTTCCAATTGTTAATCGAATTCAGAATCAATATTTAGAGATTATGGACTAATTATGATGACTTAAAACTACAGAGTTATTTCCTTTTGACAGTAAATCTATGACTACTTATTGCTCGTTGTTAACTTGTTTAATACACATGTAAGAGATCAAAAGTCATAGTACAAAGAGACAAGACAAATTAAAAAAAAACTAAAATATAAAACGAAAAAACACCGGCAAGGAATCCACGAACTCATTGCAACACAGGTTTGGGGTTCAGTTGCTTTAGAAGGGTAAGTATCCCCTGTCCTGATCAAAACACGCGTCGTGGAATCCTTTAAATCTAACGTGGGTGTTTTTCATTGTTGTTTTGTCTCACCACTCTCCCAGGTTAGGGGGAGGGTTGAGCGATCACCAACCGGTTTAACCCTGCCACATACTAATTTGCCTTTCCCAAGCCAGGAACCTGTAACCCAGTGGTTGTTGTTGTTTTGTTAGTCATTTATTGTTATATGTTAACCATTGTTGCTTTAGATTAGGTTGATTATTGTGTTTTATGTATAGTTTCACAGTTTGTATTTCGGGGCCTTTTACAGCTTCCGTTATGGTATGGACTGTGGTTCATTGTTGAAGGCCATAATAGGATCTGTAGAAATAAAAATTCTACTGTCATTTTGTGGGTGGCTGTCTAATGGACAATCATGCCACATCTCCTATTTTTATATTAATGTCAATCCGAGAAGAGTTAAACTTACTTTTGTATTACCAGAAACAGGTCCATAACTAGTTGAGATACACTGATACCATATGGATCAACCAAATCCTGATGACGGCTATAGTATTTAAGGGCAATTTCAAACTGGATTGGATGTATCCTTAATGTAGTAATTTATGCGAAAACAGCAATGCTCTTTTCAGAAAATACTGATACTTGGAACAGCCACGGAGTATCGAATTAACTGCGACACATAAACTCCATAGTCAGGGGAAGCAGGAATATTGTCACATAGATATGTGAAGTTTTATTATAGGAACGTTTAAATTATCCCGCTTGTCGTTAATCTATGAAACAAGTTTTCACTCATGTCATTTAATGATAAGAAGTCAATATTTCAATCAGTAAAACAATTTTCAATATTCTGACAACAACGTTAAGTTTGTTTCGTCAAAAAGTAGCAGTGAATTTCAACGGATCATTTTTTGAATTTACATGCTTTATTTGTAATTTTCTCAAAGAATGCAGAGTGTGAAATTCCATTTTGTATCAAAACTCTTCATTTTTAGCTATATATTCTTTAAGAAAACAATAGCAAAAAATATAAAAAAGAAAACGTGGTATGATAGTCATAAAAACACGTATCTACAAGTTGTCCTTGGCTAAGGCCTTCATCTACAAACTACAACAGTATGTAAAATACCCCAAAATATAAATGAATTAAGAAAATAAAAACAAACACATCGACATCCACTGGAATATAAGCCCCTATTAAATATTAAAGAACAGACATTCACCTGACAGAAAGCTTAGGGTGATATTCCTAATGGTTTTAGATCAAGTCGTCATCCAACATAGTATATCCGAGGAGTAAATACTATCAATTAACTTGAGGAACGACAATATGGATGGAATATATCTGTGTAAGAAAACGATAATTGTATTAATATATTTACTTAAGCCAACAAGAATAATTTTGAAAGTTGTATCCCTTGTCGTATTAAAAGGAATTCGAATATACCAAAAGGAGCAAACAGAAAGACAAACAAGACCATGGTCAACAAAATGAAACGAAAGACATAGAACACACAAAACAACACTGAAAACTTATACTGGAGCAACAGAAACCCTACAAAAACTAGGGTGAGTCCAGGTTTAGGCCCCGGATTAAGCAATGCTTGCTCCGCTAGTGACACCCGTCGTATTACTCATTGTTGTAAAAACCCAGTAATATTTCATAAGGTTTTGTTACTTCAATTATCAGCTGATTGGTTTTGAAGCTGTATTTTGTACTAAATGTTTTAAAGGTTTTACAGCTTTGCGTAAAAAGTACAGTCACAAATAGAGTGTCGACAAAGACGTCTAATAATGAGGAAGTAAATGTATAGGGTTAATATACGTATGGCACGCGCGAACCACAAAAAATACTTAAATTCAATTTAAGTTACTTAAAATCAATTTTTCTCTACTTTAATT
>JAULBM010300351.1:0-14869 GCA_032357055.1 Geukensia granosissima
TTTAGTTTTCAGTGTAGTGTTGTGTGTTCTATGTTTGTCTTTCGTTTCATTTTGTTGGCCATGGTCTTGTCTATCTTCCAAATTAACGATTTTTGTCTGTCCCTTTGGTATCTTTTAATTCCTTTTGGCATCTATCATCCACCAACAAAGTCGCATTTTAATCTTCTCTTCTGAAACAACTGGGCCAATCTGAACCAATGTTTGTTGGAATGGACTTGGATGGTTCCCTTTCAAATTTTGATTTGAGGTAGCAATCGGTCAACCAAAATGGCTGCTGTTACTAGAAAAAGAAAAATTGGTGGTTATTTCTAAAAAAAATCTCTTCAAGTGCTAATTGATGCAAATCTTTAGTGGAAGGCTAACTAGGTGATCCTTTTCAAAGCAATATCTGATGAGTCCAACTGCCAACCAAGATGGCTGCCACAGCTTAACTTTGGTGAAATTGTCATTAGGTGGTTTTCCTTTCAAACTATATCTGATGACTCCACCTGCCAAACAAGATGGCCGATACAGCTGAACATAGTTAATCATTGAATACTCTGCTAAATTCATTTAAAAAATCTTGTCAGGAATTACTTTCTCCATTGGAAAAAATATTTGGTTGAATGGTCACTAGGTGGGTCCCTTTCAGAATCATACCTGATGACCCCAGATGCCAAGAAAGATGACCACAACAACCAAACTGAGTTTAAGTACTGTACGGGGAGGAAGTGAAAGAAAACTGAAGGGCCAGACAAAAGAAGAGCCCAACTGCCAGCCAAGATGGCTGCCACAGCTTAACTCTTGTGAATTTGTCATTAGGTGGTTCCCTTTCAGATTATATCTGACTCCCACAATAATCAAAGGTAGTTTAAAGATTGCATTGGGAGGAAGTGAAAAACTGAAGGGCCAAACAAAAGAAGAAAAGATGACAGACATGGCACAAACAAGATGGAACATAAGGCTTAACTACAGTAAATAAAACTCCATAGGCGGCCATTATAACATTTTTGCTACTAAAATGTTTACCTGATGTTCACTTTCAGTGACACCAATTTCTCTCAAAAGTGCCTTTACCCAGGCACAACACATTAAAACGGCACAGCTGGTTTAATGTCATTTAAGAAATTTTCAGCTAATTGACCTCTTGACCCGTCAGTTTAAGCATGTCCAAAGAGTTAAATTTTACAAAATATTAGCCTCCGTTTGGATTATTTCACATTCTAAAACTGATGCAATGAGACTCAGTTTACAGCAAGTTTAATTGAAAGTTAAAGTCAAGCCTTGCAATTTTTTTACTCCTAGCTTTTGACTACGGCACTATGCTATTTTAAGATTAAGTGTAGTGTAACCAAAACACATCGTGTCCATATAAAACTTAAAACAAACATACAACAATGAACAATGTGAACCTTCTTGGAGATATAAATTTTTCTTATGTGGAACTTCTTGCTCAGTAAGAACCAAACTTTGGTGGAATGGTCACTAGGTGGGTACCTTTCAGAACTGTATACTATGACTCCATTGCCTAATCTAAATGGCTGCTAAAGCCAAACTTATTTTAACATAGGACCCTATGGGCAATTCATTTTAAAATCGTGTCTTGAACTCACCTGATTAATTGAAACCAAACTTTAATGGAATAGTCACTAGGTGGGCCACTTTCAAAATAATATATAAGATTTTGTCTTACCTACAAACAAAGATTGCTGACTAGCCCACACTTAAATTTTTTGAAACTTGATAGAATTTTCATTTAAAAAATCTTTGCTTTTTTAGCTATTGGAACGTAAGTTAAATTGAAAATTTAAAGTGTCCCGTGAGCACATTATTGAATCCAGCGAAATACTATGTCCACACTTACCCAAAGGTTCATTTGTTCATCTTTCACATGTCAATGTGCTGGTGCTGTATCATGCTGCATTTAAGAAGCACCTCTGTTCAATTTGGATTAATAGATCGAACATGGTTGTTTATGCACTACAATTTATGGCAAAAGGTAGGATGTTTCATTTCCTGTAGTCCTGTTTCTGTTTTTTTTATGGGGACATGCCTTATGCCCCCACCTATAGTGTAAACATTTCACAACTGGTTCAGTTTGCCCGTGTTTACACTCAGATTCTGACTTTAATGATCACAATCAACATTTAACAGACAAACTTTTGAAGCAGGGATACCGATACCATTAACATCTGAAAACTTGTATAACGGTTACAAACATTAAATAAAAAAAACATGGCTGCAGATGTAACAAATTCATGCGAAGGTTATCACTTCTCACAGTCTATGGAATCTTTTCATTTATAATCATATTAATTAAAAATGATCCATTGAATCACACTGTTCTGTTAAACAAACTCATCCACAAAGGGTACAATATTTTGAGGTTCCACATTGTAACTGAACAGAACATGAAAACTGGTTTTTGTTGGATCAGATATAAAACATGTATTGCTTCCTTACACAAATATTGATAAAATTGGCATTCTATCCGTCTTCTATTTGTTTATTGCAACACAGTTTTATGTACATGTATTATGTTGTCAGACATACTGTGTTTTATGATATCTCATATTGAGAGGCTTGATGTCTTAATTATCATCAAGAATCTCACCCTCAGATTTCTTTCATTAACTGCATGCATTCATTAGAAAGGGATCTTTTTCAGGTATTTTTTTTAGAACAATTCAGGTACTCTCTAGTCGGATTGGGTGATTTTCTGTTTGATTTTCATAGTTCATCTAACTTAGTTACTGCTTTGTTTTTCTTTGATTTTTCCTTTACCATGTATATCACATGTTGCAGTAGGGGTAGAATCACATTAAACAGTTAAACTCTATGTCTCATGTGCCTGTCTCAGGTCAGGAATCTTGGTCAATATGTTTAATATTTAGCTACATGTATTGATTGATTGTTGTTTAATGTCCAGTAGGGGTGTAACCATATATAGATATATCGATATACACAGTATTTTTATCTAACTTGGCCTAAAAGGCCATGTGAGCTTTTGTCATCACTTGGCGTCCATTGTCCGTCCATTGTCTGTCCACAGTTACACAAAAATCTTCTCCTCTGAAACCGCTCAGCCAATTTTGACGAAACTTTGATTGGATAGTCTTTGGGTGGTTTTCTTTCAAAATTCTGTCCGACAACCCCTACAAAATGGCCGCCAGTTTTAATATAGAAAAAAGGGGGATGAAATTGTAAGATCTTCTTTTTATAAGTATTGAGCCAATCTTAGCCAAACTTGGCTGGAATGGTTCTTGGGTGGTCCTTTATTTAAATTGTGTCCTATGACCCCGACCTCCAAACAAAATTGCCGCTAGGCTAAAAATAGAAAAAAGGGGGGGGATGAATTTCAAAAAATCTTGTCTGAAACCCCTCAGCCAATTTTGACCAAACCTTGATTTGATGATCTTCTGGTGGTTACCTTTCAAAAATTGTGTTTGAAAACACAGACCTAAAGATAAAATGGCCGCCAGGCTAAAAACAGAAAAAAGGGGGATGAATTTAAAATATCTTCTCCTCTGAAACTGTCAGCCAATTTTGACCAAACTTTGATGGGATGGTCAAAATGTCCGCCAGGCTAAAAATTGAAAAACGGATGGGGGTGAAATTTGAAAAATCTTCTTCTCTGAAATAATTTAGCCAAACTTGGCTAGAATGGTCCTTGAGTGGTCCTTTACCAAAATTGTGTCCAATGACCCCGACCTCCAAACAAAATGGCCACCAGGCTGAAAGTAGAAAAAATGGGATGAATTTCAAAAATGTTCTCTTCTAATCTTTACCATACTTTTCTGAAATGATCCTTAGGTGGTCTTCTTCCAAAAATTTTTCTGGCATTCCAACATCCAATCAAGTTGGCCACTCCAGCTGAACTAACTGTTATATAAAACCCTATGGGAAATTCACATTTTTTTTATCTTGTACTGCTTGCACAATTAGAACCTTATGTAGGTGGAATGGTTCTTAGGTTGGTCCCCTTCATAATTATGATGGATGACCCCACATGCCATCAAAGATGGTCTCCTCGGCCGAACATTCAATAGGACCCTATGGGAAATTCATAAAAAAATTACAAGTTTGGGATCAACTTGCTCAATTAAAACCAACCTTTGGTGGAATGATTCCTAGCTGGGCCTCTTTCAGAATTTTGTCTGATGACCTTAACCACCAACCAAGATGGCTGCATCAGCAAACTTAGTTTTAAATAGGTCCCTATGGGAGATTTCTTTTTTTTTTATCTTGAACTGCTTGCTCAGTTAAAACCTTACTAAGGTGGAATGGGTCTTAGGTTGTTCCCCTTCATAATAATGTCGGATTACCCCACCCGCCAACCAAGAAGGCCACCACAGCTGAACATAGTTTTAAATAGGGCCCTATGAGAAATTTATGAAAATATTTACAAGTTTGGAAAACTACATTTTTTTATTGAAACCAAACTTGGCTGCCTCATCTGAACTAAATTATGCTGTTCTAACCATAGTTAATTCAAATTGTTTAAATTTTAACTTTATTTTGGCAACTGAATGACAGGTAAGCGATGACAGGCTCCTGGGAGCTTCTGGTATTAAAAACCTGGTACACCGGTATCTTGCATATCCATATTTTTAGGTAGATAAATATTTGGACAGTTCAACATCTAGATGCTGAAAATTAGCTGTGGTTGACATGAAGAAGTAAAATACATGTATATGACCAAATAACATATTTTTACATAAAGATATAAATATCTGCCTCATAGCACAATATTTTTTAAAATTACCATAAAAAAACAATTAAAAAGTAAAAGAATGAAAGGCTAGAAAGGAGTAGTTGGTACATATACGATGGTATTTTATTGATATATCTTGATATGGTTTTTCATTTACGAAACTCATCCCTAATCACTGGTGACAAGCAGATGGTGGTAACTGAAGTTACCACCATCCCAACATGGCGGAGGGGAAAACCGGTAAGATCGTTTTTCTTTGATATCTTAGTTATAACATATACATGGCAAACATTACCAAGCTATCAGCTGGATCTAAGTATTGGAAAGAAGTTTGCATAATTTTACCAAAAACCAATGGCCCGTTTTCAGGAAAATTGATATCAAAATTTCCTAAAAGATAATGGTAAATTCGTTCACGATGTTTTGAAAGACAATGGTAACTCATCTAACGGATGATGGCAACTTACCATACCGTGTCCTTTTCGGCATGCAGAAATGGAAGAGTGCATGGTTTTTTGCAAGAAAAACTTAAACTTGAACAGTAGATAACATTCTTATGTGTGATTTGGCATTTTAATCATTCATAGATCAAATATTGAAGTATAGTCGTAATTGCGCATCGTATATGTCTTGTTTGTCCTAGAATTTGACACCGGAGTTTTTTTAATCGCTTGCATAAATTTTTGTTTCTTTGTTTTATATTTGAAGAATAAAGTATATAACACAATTACCGAACAAATCAAAGTCCATAAGAAAATATGGATTCTGAACCAGATGGCACACTGATAGTGGTAAGTATTGCTTTATTCATGTACATGTATATCGAAAGTGTAAGACATAATTCTTTCCGGGTAAAATTGTGTCCTGGGGAATGACCTTTTTCGGGACCTCGGGATTAGCCAAATTATTCAGCGGGAATTTGGGATTCACCCTATAAAAATATCGGGATTCGGGAATTTCGTAATTTATTTCTCGGGATGTGATTTTTTTTTTTTGCATCGGGATTTGATAAACAATTTTCAAGTTCCAGCGGGAAGCCTGGATCAAACCCCTCTTGACCAGCCTCATTGATTGTGCATTTTGCATTTGGGCCATATGGGCACAATATACAAATAAATAAATTAAATCATTGTATTATATATGGTTAGGTCATATGTATTCCTGTGAAACCGTGGTGCAGAAAGCATAACTACTACCACAACAAATATAAAACGTGTTTAACTTAAAGGTAAAATTAAAAAAAAAACTATAACTGATTAAAAAAAAAATATTTACATTTTTTATTATTTATCATATCAGTTGGTTTGTTTTTCGTTTTTAAATTGGTCAGTTTTTTAAATTTATTTCTTGGGGGGGGGGGTGGAGTATATACTTTTCCAGAGAACATTTGATAAATTCCGATGTATATATTTTTCTTTGAATTGGGTTTTATTTTTTAGAATGCTTTATTTGAACAGCAGTGTATATTAACATTTGTCTGCTTGAAAACATTTAGGTCATAAAACGTGTTGCAATGACTTTGACTCAAACTCTAGAATAGCAGCAAGTACTATCCACATCAAGCTTAACTGTCCAACCACATAGTAGTTGTTATAATATATGAATTAAAGACTTGTAATATTTGATAATTACTTATAGGATGCTTCATTGTCAAGTATGAATAGTAAGATATTTTGTGAAACTTATTTTGATATGTTTAAATGCTTATATTGTTTTATATTGTTTATATTATTTTATTAGTTTTTAGGGGACGAACATTTAGATTTGAAGGGTACAATAAAAACTTTCAACTTCTCCCATCTGCACTCAACACTGGCCATATGGCATTTATAGCGATACATATATTTTCTTTTTATTTAAAGTTTGCAAGTTTGGAAAAAGAGTAGTAACAAAATTAAAGACCACTAAAACAAAATGTCAAAAAAGAAAGGCATCACAATACTAGAGCAATTAGTTTCACATGAATTTCAAATGGGTTTACAGTGTGAATGCGTAAAAAACCTCTTTACAGTAAATGTTCGTTCACTTATTAACCTTTTTTTAAGGTTTGTTGATTTGATTTGATACCAGCAATTTTAGGCGATAGTATTTTTGCAGTTTTTTACGATTGTCCATTCATCTCACTTGGTTATTTTGCAGCTTCATTATACCCACACTCAATGAGGGTATATTAAAATTTACTTGGCAGTCTGCCAGTCCGTCAGCCCACAGTTTAAAATTTTTGGTGCATTTTTTGCAGTTACCTCAGATCCGATCAATGTGAAATTTGGTATGCAGCTTTATTTATATAGACAAAGAGTTGTACGCGGTTTTAAATGCTCTCACATATCAACTTCCTTTTCCATGGAACTTTAAACTGTATTCAGTGAACAATATGGGGGACGAGTGGATTGTGCTTAGCACCACTCGCGTGCATCAATGTTCACAATGCACATGATGGCTGTCATCCAACATATGTTAGCACTAGAACTATATTCTGACCACAAAACGTGGTAGAAAACGATTGTGTGAATGCCTTTTCGATGATACCGCTTTATGCAACTATTGTAAAGAAGAAACAAAAACTTTTGATAGTTTGAAATAACCCACAAAGTAGAGGAATCACATATGGTGCGCTTAAAATGCCGAAGGAACAAATCTATAGTAATTGGTATGGATTTATATATGAGCTCTGTTTGATTACAAATCACTGTATGAATATTTGTGCTGCATTGTATACATAAAATTAGACAAGAATGACCAATTTCATTAAACTTATTCCAGTAAGTTTACTTTTATAGTTCTTATTTGTATTACTTATCTTTTTATAACATATCTTAACATTTACAGAAAATATAACCAGTTTATCAGCGTTGGAGGGATCCCTTCTAGTATACAATCCACCAGTTTTAGCTAGTACACCAGCCAAAGAAACTGGAAAAGGTAATTGTTGTAGGAAAATCTATTTTATTGGCATTATTTAATCATAAAATGCATTTTTATTACTCGCTCACCCAATTAAAGTTGGACAGGGGATATAACGTTTCGCCCGTTCGTTCGCCAGCCGAGCGTCCTTCCTTTCATATACGAGTACTATTATTGTAATAGAATGATTTTTCAGTGATTCTCTAAATGTGGAGCATTAATTACAATTTAAACGAGCGAGTTTTATTTGCCAAACAACAATTAGGTCATTTGGCAGACCTATACGAAATCCACTTAAAGTGTGGAGGGTTGTATCTGACAAATGCATGCCCACTTATGAATAACCGTTTACTCTTTTTTCAGCTGGGTGGACATGTGACAAATGTGGTAAAGTCTACAAAAGCAATCAAGGGATGAGAGAACATTTTGCAAGAGAGCACGGACAACAGAGATATACATGTTAGCAATGCGAGAAAGGGTTTATGTCAATGACCCTTTTCAGATCACATCTGCTGATGCATGCACAGGTAAATTATTTAATACTACAGTTATGACTTTATTCCTTATTTGAATATGGTTTTCTGCAACATATATGCAGACAGATATTATTAGTTATACAGACAGTAACTGCCCTAATATGGGATATATACTATCAGTAATTTTGTATGAGACGAGAGCGGAGCTCGAATCCCATATTCAACTTACTGACAGAATGTATCCCATATTAGGTCACTTACTGCATGTATAACGAATTTATCTTACCGACCACCTACGCCCTTTTAATTAAGAAAGAAAATGTTTCGAATATATACGAATCAAGGATGACAGCGGCAGAATCTGGGAATTGCAATATACGAGTCATATAATGGCGTCATAATAACGTAAATTTCAATAATAACATTTCTGTAGAGACGGATATGTAAAATTTAGCAAAATTTGATAATAAACATAAAGAAATTTTTTTTGGAAAGCTATGAACTATATTAACTTCTTTTAACTTGACTTTGAATAAAAGATACAAGTGCATTGACATATCTAGAGCAATATAAGAATTGCTATACAGCTAACTGAAATATACTGAACATTTCATCACCACTGGAATTACATTCTATCACTTTTTATTAAGTTACAATTTTGCCTTTTTGTTCTGTATTAGGACAGACAGTATCGGTGTGAGAAGTGTCCCAACAGGTATGTGCACAAAAAGAATCTGACGGTTCATATTAAAGCCAAGCACCAAACAGCCGATGATCAAAGATTTGAGTGTGAGGAATGTAATAAAAGCTTTTCATATGCTACTGGCCTTCAGAAGCATAAAAACAGTTCACACTTTGGACAAAAGTTTCCTTATGTCATGTGTCGCCTAACATTTACCTAAATTATCAGAGGCACTTAAAAAACAAACACGGACAATAGAATGTTAGCCATATTATGTTTTTGAAATAAAGCAACCTAGATCACATAAAGTAGTTTTTGCTCACTATGATTTGCTTAATTGGAAGATAAAAATCACTCTGGAGTAGAAAACAGATCATCATCCATTATTCCACAGCGCCTATGTGATAAAATTTTTTCCTCGTTGTATTTGTGAAATGCACGGGCCCCTTCTGCGCCTTTTGCAGTGGACCCAAAAGCTGTTATTTTGCCGCTTTTTCGTTTCGGGTTCTTCGATCTCCTCTATGGCACATCAAAACCATGTGATCTGCAAATGATTATATTATGATAAAATACATACAAAATTTTATTGCAAGGTTGTCACATTCTATACCCAAAAATGGGTTTAATCTCACAAGATGCATACCCTACTAAATAATTAACACGGATTGAAATTTGGCCAACAAAACGATCATCAGTGTGTAAGAAAATTTCACACATATTGCATTAGAAATAAATATAACAAATGCATTTTAGGTGTAGATGCATTTGTGATATAAACTGGTTTGTATCCCAGAAATTTAGTGATTTGATGGCAATGACAAACCCTACAACACCAGTCATACAACAAACCACCACAAGAAAAACGCATAACACAAAGAAACAAAAAAACATACATAAATTGACAGAGATCCAGGATAGTCTGACTTGATACAGACACTTAGTTGCGGTGGGATTGAACCGGTCTTACCTATGTTGAAATATCAGACTTTAGTATATTATTTTTATAATATGACAATTGCTATATTTACTCAGTATGCCCACTCCAAATTAATTACTAGTTCTTCGGATTTGCTCGCTAAAATCATAGCTTCAAAAGTTGAAAAAAACTTTACTCGCTTCATTTTTTATCACATTTTAGACAATTTTCATCAATTTTTCTACATATTTAAATAAAAATACCTAAAAATATACCAAAAGGATGAAAAAAATTATAAACTGCTCTTTCCACATCAATTTTGAAGCCTTCGCTTCATAATTTTACCAAATCCAGAAAAAAAATTAAATTAAAATTTTCGCTCGCTCTTTATACGAGAGTGAATGTGTAGATGCTTAAAGAATAATTGACTACCTAACGCTGATGCATTTTGCCATAGAATTGTCATTTGTATTTTCTTCTTCCCGGTCCTCAAATTGATCATTCTGTGACATGATAGGGTTTTCTGGATAAACCCTGGCTCTTTGTGACGTTTTCATATAAAAACCTCTGCAAACGTGAATAAAATATTTTAAAACGACTTGGTGGAACCAAAAAATTTAGATAATCTATGTATTAAAGAAAGCTTTCTCATAAAGCATAGCGCCAATAAATTGCCCTTCTTCAATAATATTCGTTGAGACAAAGTGATAATCCATCATGTACAGAATTTTCAATAAAATATAAAACATGATTTGGCGGAACATATTTACTTCTAAATCTCGTTCAGTTCAAGGCTTAAATAAGGGGAAAAGTAAAACGGTATAAGCAAGGATACAACAAATGAACAACGAATTTGAGCTCACAAGTAATTAACTGGACCAAATGCACGTTTATCTCAGAAATGAAACACAGTACAGAAACAAAAATGACAGATTGACTGTAAACGGTGTACTGTGTCTTCTTATATTTGAGCATTTCCAATGTAAACGATAACAAGGCGCGCATCAATTTACGATTATTTGGTATCTTTTATCATCAAATTAGAAAATAAACATTTTATTTAACATGTGAAAGTGTTTACTAACTAATTTGATGATAAAAGTTATCAAATTGTAGATAAATAATGCGTGTCTTGTTATCACATGGCTATTGGTTACATTGTAAATGTTCAAATATTCGAAGACACAGTACATCGATTACATAGTGTGGACAAGAATTCAATGTATTTTGTTGAAAGGGTTGTTGATCTTGTTAAATGATATGATTCCATAGGAATAATATAGCAAAATTAACTCAAGATGGTCTGATTGATGAGTTAACAAAGGTTGTCATAAAAGGGGTAAATTTATCAATTAGACAATCTCAAGTAAATCGCGCTATACTAGTTAAAGTATTTATTAAGCGATACCACTAACAAATTCATTCAGATGCAGCACATATTGTCTGCTTCAATTAACAGAGAATTAGCAGTTATTATAATGACCTTCATTTCATTCATACATATATTAACCTTTGTTTGTTGAGTCTTTGCTGGTACAAATAACATGCACTTCCTAAAGCTACAGGAATGTCGTCTGCCCTAAGAACACCCGTACCTTTTAGATCATAGTCCTGAAATAAAGTACACATTGCATGAAAATGTAACCAAAATTTAGAATTCAAAACGATCATAGTCTCTACTGTTAACAGGAATGTATTGCATAGAACTTTCAATATGAAGAGCATGAATAAAAGTATGTTTTTGATATTTTGAAGATTTTTTTGGTGTTTTTGTCACATGCACATTCACATTCTCTTTCTTTTTCCTTACAGTAACAAATAACCCATATATATATTAAGAGTCCGGATACCAGTACTTGTTAATCCATCTCAGCATCGAATTCTTCCGAAGGATAATTCAAATTAACGAAAACTATTGCTTATATTTTTTTTTACTTTTACTGCCTCCTTGGCCTATATTGTTCACAGCTTTAAATTATACAATTGTATAGGCGTAACCTTTTGTATTTCAGTAGTACATGTCATCAATGTTGATTTTAAGCTTCCCTTTAAATGTAATTTTAGATGCTAATATTTCTGTTTGATTTCACATACTCCAATTTCTTTTTACAAAAAATTTACATAAGAATTTCAAATAATTCGGAACTTACTATTACATGTACCTGAAATCCAGAGAAGAATGTTTCTGAATCTAAACTAGAAACAGATCTTTGGTTGTACATTCCAGATTTCACCATAGCATACAGCTGCAATCGACGATCAATATTTGTAAGAATGACTTCATACTGTGCGATTGGCATGCCAGCTACGTAAGATCCAGGAGGTGGAAAGTGTCCTCCTTTCAAATACTTCAACAAATATGATCTTATATTGAACATATGACCAATTCTCTTGTCAAGCTGCATACCGGCCTCATCAATCGCTCGATACAAATTACGTAACAATGCACACCACTCTGCTTCCTTATAATCACCGTTTTCTTCCATCACTTTCTGTACTTTCAAACTAAATAAGGTTTGAGCAAATGCATTACTTTGTCTGTCTTTAAGTTCCTTCGCTAACTCCCACGACAATCCCGTTCCATTATTTTGTGAAGTCTGTGCTACTCTCCATCAAGCCTCCGGATATATGCCCATCTCTAACATACCCTTTGAAAAGCATTTGCTTCTATTGTTTACATAGATGTGATGAGGGTCAATTATAGGCTGCAGGTTTTGTCCATCGATGTTTTTTGGCTGGGCATACCATTGCTTCAATTCATATGTCCTCCCATTTTCCGTGATGATTGTCCATAATCTATGAATGTATTCTGTGAATCCCAGAGCACAGAGTGAGGACTTGTATCAGCAACACCAGCCTGTCGATTTAGGTCAGATACTACGGTTACAAGGAATTCTTTGGCTGGCTTTCTGAGGATACCGTTAGTTGTTTTTGTTGCTTCTATAGAGGTTTTAAACGCACATGTGATCTCGTCAAGAGTTAGAAAGTCCCTTTCCTGTGTGTTTTCTCCATGTTTTCTGTAGACATCTGTTGTATGTGAGGAAGGGGGGCAGGTACATTGACTTGTCTGTAATGACGGGAATTCTGCAGTAAAATTACAGCCTTTTGCATAGCCTTCTAACTTTTCATGTAGTGATTTTGCAGCAGGGGTTCTTTTTGTTGGGCGTCTAAAGTCAGATAAGCCGTATGTATTGTTTGCAAGTTGCCATGTTTCTTGCCATACATCAGTATCCATTGTTCCGTAAATGAACGTTGAACTCTCAGGAGTGAAGCTTATGCATGCCATCTCCGCACAACCCTTTGCAGCCATTTGACTTAGAATCTGCGTAGTATAGTGTGTAGGAAGGTTGTAGTGCACGTCGGTCACATGTTTTTTCCCAGGAATGGGACATTTAAAATCAAATGCAACTTTATTGTGATTTGAACTATCTAAACCAGTTCCATCTCCACTTATAGTTACTGAAGAATCGCCTAGGGATATTACCTCACAGCCGTCTTCTTTAAAAATCAAATTCGGGAAATACACGGGAAGAATTTTCCCTAACAGTGTACCTTAGGCGTTGACCTCCTGTGATGTTCCATAGTCAAAAATATTTTGAAGTTCTTCAGATACTAATGTCTCAATTCCACGACATACGCTATCATAATGTTCTTGCTGGTCTTTCAGAGTTTTTAGTCCAAGGGCTTTAAACTGAGAACTTCCTGTGATACGACTTTGTTTTCGTAGTTGTAACCAGTGGTCAGTTCTTTGTTTAGTAGTTCCTGGGTGAAGTGGTTTTGACTGGACATCTGAGTTTTTCGGCTTGAGACACATATAGTTGCTTTGTTTATTTAGGTCAATAGTGGCCTTTGTTCCAAGAACGTAGTTTGCTGAGGCTCCATTTATACATGACACAATGTATCCTAGTTTATCTACACATTCAAGCAATTCCGTGATGGCGTTTTTTGTGTGAATAAGTTTAGTTTGCCATTAACTAATTGCGTAGGCTAATTTACTTATTTTCCAATCACCTAAGGTTGACTTAGTGAAGCTTTCGCTTAACATAAAACTCTCGTTCGCTCATAGTGTGTATAGCAACTAGAGCTGTTTCCTTACTGTCACAATGTCATTCTTAGAAAGATTTTCTATGTTCTTAGCTCCATCTAAAGATTTTTCTTCCATGTGCGACTTACAATCTTCCATGCTTTTCAGTTCACATCTTAATCTATCTTTCCGTTCTTGCAGAGTTGGTGATATTTCAAAACCTAGATTGTCATCTCGTACTTGCCCTAGTCCTAATGCAATCTTTTTACCATCAATTGACAGCTTCACGTCCTTTTCTGTGTTTTGCTTGGCGAAAGCATCTAATGGTATAGTAAGTAAACCAGGATTCTCAGCATTTAATGTGTAGGCAGATGATTCCTTGGCTAGAGTAGGGTTTGATGTCACAAGGAAATTGATACGACAATCTTTCGGACTTTCCCTAAAAACCTCTGAAGAAATTGATGCCTTTTCCCTTGAAAAGTTTTTTTTTACCGTCACCCAAAATCCGAGAGTCTAATCATTATATCTCATATTTTGAACAACTTCCTTGGAGTAAAAATTTCCTATATCCATGAGAAGGTGGAAAGTTATGTTATCAGCCATAATGCCATCGGAAATACAACGTAATATAGAGATGAAATCCTCATACCTATCCATTTACTTCAAATTGTCAATTGCATCCGCAAGGAAACCATAAGCATTACCATTCTCATTTTGTGTTGATTTCTCATTCATTCCGATACTATTTGTATCCTCACCCTGCACATCAGATATTTCATGCTTTCTTTTTATACTAAGTTAAGAAGTAACAGTGTTAATGTTAAAAGTATGGCCTTTGTCGTGATATGATTTTAATTCAGAAATTGTTTTTGTAAAGTGCAGGGATCTGTATACATAGCAACCCAACTTTTCATCAAGTGTATATTTCCTCATAGAAAACGTTGAATTACCATCGTGTGTTGTTACTGTGTGTTTAGTACTGCTATCTCTTCTGCAACGAATGTGCAAAAATAGCACCTGAATCCACCTGAAAAATGTAGAAGGTAATTTTTATGTGTACAAACTCGCTTCGTCTCAAGACATACTTGTTACTACATAAAAAGATTTATTTTTGTTGATATATGTTCGACACACATGTATGCCGAATTATAATAAAAATGTAAATTAGATAAGA
>JAULBM010300362.1:0-14868 GCA_032357055.1 Geukensia granosissima
CTGACGTCACACCACGTGTTGCCTCATTATCAGATAGAAAATATGCATACTGGGTCAATCAAGGTTAAGCTTGTAAATTTATGCTCTTATCAGACTCCCTGATGACTTACACACAAAATTGTAGTAGTTTCCTTGTATTATAAGATGGAAGGATTAAATAAAAGTAAATTTTTGTGTAGTGTCCAGACTCTCTTAATAGAACAATTGAACAATTATCGGTCCACATCCTTATTTTGCTTACTAGTGACCTCCCGTTTTTAAAACTCTTTCTAGTGAGATTATTCTAAATTTGTACTCAACGATTGTTTGACAAAGTAGCTAGTGGCAATTCTTTCAAAAGCAAAGTAAATCGGTGATCCGGATTATTCATGCAAAAATCGTTGATCATTATCTGTCTTCAGAATAATGTATTTGAAATATTATTGCAGATAGCAGACGATCTCTCAGAGATGATGAAAGCCAATCGTTGCCACAGGATAAACAGAAACTAAAGGATCCTAATTTATTTCCAAAAGGTAAAGATTATCTTTTTGATTTTTTAGCTTTTCTCATAAATACGTTACTCATATCAGAAATTTGAAGATTGTTATACGTTACACATTATCGTTCGTTTGTTGGTATAATTGAGGGAATACTTAGTTGATAAACACATTTCTTTCAGTTCTGTCCCAGCTTTGTAGAATGAGGGAAAGAGGGAAAACAATCTTAGAATTGGAAAGATTTATCCTGGATATTTATGTGTGAAAAAACTAATCAGTGTCTGCGTTCGACATTAAAAATAAAGGATGGAATAAATGCCATAGTTCCTTATTTAGATTATTTAAAAATTGATCTCTTCGTACAAAACGCTTTTCTGTAATAACCTTATCAGGTATGCTAGAGACAAAAAACATTGGAAATCCAATCTACATACGCGATTTATTCTTAAAAGCCTATTTCGACACAATACCACAATCAATGCACACACACTAAGACAAATGAAACATAATTGAGTACTGCTACATTCAGGCCGCGTTTGAGGTAACGGAAAAATTACAAAGGTAAACAAAAGTGTGAAGATCAGAAATCTTGATGCAGTTATTATTACAAGGAATTCGAAGATACCAAAGGGGCAGACAGAAATCGTTAAGTTCGAAGACAGACAAGACCATGACCAACAAAATGAAAAGAAAGACAAACATAGAACACACAACACTACAGTGAAAACTAAAGCTGGAGTAACACGAACCCTACAAAAACCAGGGTGAGTTCAGGTGCTCCGGAACGGTAAGAAACTCCTGTTCCACTAGTGGCATCCTTTTGCTCCACTAGTGGCTGATGATTTTTTAAATAAAGTGCAGCAAGGGTTTAGCGTTACAGTATGAAAATGAAAAGATATAATGTTAACTTCAGAGAGACTGCAGGCCAACCAAAACAAAAAAAAAGAAAAAAAAACAGAGGAATTTACCAATTTAGAGGTCTCCACAAAAATCTAGACGTTTCTACAATGTACGTTCTTGAAAATGACGGATTAATTTTGCTAATTTTCATAAATCACGAAATTTTCCAGATAAAACGATCATATTAAAGTATTTTTGTGCCCAAAACATAATGCACACATGAGACCAACCTCATATAATCTTTTAACGATTTTGTGTATTTAAGTTCATAGAAAAAAATATAAATACTGTGCTTGGTCCGTCATGCCCTCTCTGACTTATTTTTAAGCAGAAACCTTGCTTCAATGAAAGTGCATTATTAAAATAGTCTAATAAGCTAATAGAAATTGTCTTTAATCAAAGTAATACTGATTTTTTATAATTTCAATCGACTCTTTTTTTAACTATTTCTTAAGCAGTATAAAATCATCACTACCTTTTGAACTGAAAAATCTAACTGTACCTTTTCTTCTTAAAGTGTACATGCGATAAGTCCTCGTGCTACTATACGCATAAAAATAGGAGATGTGGCATGATTGTCAATGAGACACCATATTTTCGTGAAAGTGTATGCGTTACTGGTATTCTGTAATATTTATCAATATCCGTGTAACAACCAAATTATTTAATAGCAAAATGAATTTGGTGATAACCAAAGGGGCAGACTGAAATCGTCAGAAGACAGAAAAGACCATGCAAAACTATATGAAACAAAAGACAAACATAGTACACACAACACTACAATGAAAACTAAAGCTAAAGTAACTGGAACGCTACAAAATAGGGATGAGTGCAGGTGCTTTCGAAAGGTAACCAATTACTGCTCCATTAGTGTCAATCGTCTTGTTACTCAGGAGTCACAATGGATTTGTAGTCACGACATTGGGAGATATCCATTGTCATTTGGGAAATGGATATTGCGTACTGTTCAACTAAACTATATGCAAAACCTATAGAAAAAATTCATTTACGCCACCAATGGCGTGAATATTTTAGCATAATCCTGCAGTAGTGCAATACAACAAAATAAAGCGCGCTAACTGTTGTGCAAGACAACAAAATAATGCGCTAACTGTAGTGCAATACAACAAAATGCTGCCCGCTTATTGTAGTGTAATACAACAGTGTAATGCGCTCTAACTGTATAAATACCATGATATATGTGGACCGTTCTCTCCTTGCAGGTAAAACTCCTGCTTGAGGGGCGTCCGTTGATTGGGCGGTATGTATAAATTATCAACCAACGTCATTCGAAGCTGACGTGAAACAGAGGGGAGAATGCCACGCTTATAGCACGTTAAAGACTCCTTTACCATAGGTCGTAATGACTGGTCGTTGATGGCCAGTCACTTAGGCTAAATTTACTGCCCCTACACAAACAGTGTCAACATGGCTTCCTGTGGCTAGAAAACTCCCCAGCCCTGGACCTAAATATTCGCCGCTAAACCAATAGTTAATGTTCAGTCAAGCAATCAAAAACATGTTTAAGTTTCAAACTGAAAATTGTAATAAATAGAGAAATAAAAAACATTTAAATAAAATTAAAAATAAAGTCATATTCTTAACCAATATAAACGAGATCTAAAACGAATTTGCAGAATAACAATACCAGCAAACTTTTTAAATATTTTTTTCATGTGTAGTCTTCAGCTTAATTTTTAAGCCAAAACAAAAATATTTTATTGTACTAGAAGCTGTTACAATCACCCTATATCTACAGCCCTTGTATATAGGGAACCGTGTTATTTTAGTTTCTGCAAAATAGGATTTTTTGTAGAGAAAATAAAAATGCATAGGTAAGTGCAATTACACATGTCACTTATACAAGCGAACTTAGATCAAGAGGTCGGAGAAACTCTTAATATATTCTCAGACCAGATGAGTATTGTCGCACAGAATTAAAAAATTCCCCATGAGAAAGTCAACATTATTACAAGCTTGTTAATACTTCAAATGCACATTACGCGAATGTTTATCTCTGAATATCATTTAAGGCGGCAACGATTGTGGCGGTCTATAAGTTGTCTCCCATATTTCGATTTAAGGGAAAACTCTAAAATTTGTACTTTTTCGTCGTTTTATGTTCAACAAATTAGTCGTATATTGTAACATTATTGACATCAAACATATTATTTGTAAAATCATTACAGAACCATGAAACGTGCTTGGTTTACATTGTCCTTTAAGACATGTGTTGTGCATCGCATGTGTTTAATTTTTTTTTTTGGACATTTGATAACGTATGGCTAACGTAATAATGATGCTAACGAGAATACTTTGCTTTCTAAAACGACATAACAACGTACCAAACTGTATTTCAAAATATTTAAGAAATGCTGCTCATAATTTTGTAACAATATTAAACAATTTTACATCTAATATTATTTTATCACAGTTTATATGAAAAAAGATAATAACGTCATTTAGATTGTTTGCTGAATTGTTCCTTTGATTATATCTTCCCACTGTCGGGACTACAAATCAGTTCCTATACCGATTTTGACTGTTTGTCTACTGAATAACACGACGGGTGCCACTAGTGGAGCAGGAGTTGCTTACCCTTCCGGAGCACCTGAATTTACATTTGGTTTTGTACGGTTCGTGTTACTCCAGCTTAGGTTGCACTTACCAATTAGGAGAGAGATACAGAATATTTTCGATTTTGACATCTTAGGATTTTCAAAATAAAGAGAATTGATGGTACAGAAGTGCAGAAGAATGTGAAAGTTGGTTGATGTGATGGTTAAATGTGTTTTTTGTTAATATATGGGTCTCCATATTTCAGTTTTAGTCATTCATACTGCTTGAAATGGGTTCGGAATAAGCTGGTTCCTTACCGGACAGGTTTTAATGTACAATTATACAGCTCCTTGCAATTTCCTGTGATAACAAATTCCCATATTTTGTGAGAAAATGAGCTAAAGCCTATGTTTTTTATTTTATTTATTTAAACTGGAGTAAGTATCCTTTCCAGAAAGCTACACCAGATGTGGATTGAAATTTCCTTTCTTACTTAACTGAGATGTCAAATCTGCTGAGCATTAGCCAAAACCTTGTGTTTTAAAGGGAAATATTAGCAGTTTGGTTGGTATGGAAACAGATTAATTGTTGTTTTTTTTTAATAATTAACCATATCCAACAAATCTATGAGGCATGCATATTTGTAATATATATACATGTATAGACATCAGAGCTAAAGCAAACTCAAAAGGGAAGACTAAAACCTGCCTTACATTTTATTTGTCATGCCAAAATTTGGTCCCTAATTTTAATTGGTAAGTGCAACCTTAGTTTTCAATGCCCTGTTTATTTCTATGTTTGTATTTCGTGTTTTTTGTTGGCAATGGTCTTGTCTGTTTTAGCGATATCTGTCTGCCTCTTTGGTATCTTCGAATTCCTTTTAATTGTGAAAGGTTTATAAGTCTAAAATTGAGCAACACGACTGAAACACAATTGAATATAATGCGCTACTTATACGGGGCTATAAAAACATTTAGCAATGGATTGTGATTTTTCAAGGTATTGAATGTGTATACAGTTAGTCTTCATTTAAACCTTTTTGTCTTGCTTTCTAGTTTAAATTCGTTATAAATTTTTGGTGAATTATTAACCTGCACACTTCTTTAATCGCCACCAGAATTAATCATTGTGATCGCTAATACGACAGTTTTTAGTGCTTTCAGTGTGCAGATTCATTTTATTGAATGCGCATGTCGAACGTTTTATCACATAAATACGTCGGATATTAAATAAACATATCCCGTGCAGCAGTGATCCAGATAAAATGGAAGAAAATACATAGGAAGAACAACAAGTAGTTATCAAGAAGGCCACATTGCATAAGAAATTGCTGCAACTTCTAAATGTAGAGGTTATCGTAAGGTATTGAACAATCTTGAGTCGAATACCAAATCTTTTAATGATATCTAAATGGTTCCGACCGAAAATGAAAAGATGACAGGCCAAATACCAAAAAGTTGATATTTTAACAATGACCACAAATATTTGTCGAAGCGTTAATATCATTATTAGGGTAAGATCTGCTTTATTTTACATGTTTAAATTGATCTATACATCGTCAACAGGATTGGGATTTCAACAGTGTTCAAATACCTTGTGATGACCTATAAAGTCAACCATTCTATAAAGAATTCGAATGTCAATTTCTAGATATAAGGTAGATGTTTACGACGTCTGTAGCATCATTGATTTCAAATTCAATGGGTAAAAATTTATCCCATATCATCTCTTTATATTAACACTTCGGTAGGGAGTTTTGCTATAGAAGAACATACAACGGTACTTGATAACATGACGAGATAACTAACGTACAATGTATATATCTGCCTATTCTCCTGGTTCAAATTAGCAATGCATTAAGCAAATAAGATAATGGAAATTTTACCTACTTCTAACATAAACATCTTTAGCTCACTTTTATTTCAAAATTATCTCAAATTATATTATTACAACATCAAAGCCTTTGTACAGATTTACGATCACAAAAACCTGATACTTATTAAAACACGTCTCACCTCGATCATTTTTATTTGTAATTTTTTAATACGAAAATGTGAGGCCGATTTGAGTGCACAAGACATGCATTGCATGATCAACCTTAAAATATTATCTGTTAGCCATTAATAAGCCACAGAAACTATACATCTTTCTAAATCCAAGAATTTAGAGAAGTTATATGTACAAAAATGTTTCCGATAGATCGTATGTTAAATGAGATTTAAAAACCTTGAATAAACCATTCATTTAATAGGTCCATTGGCTTCCCTTTTGATTTGTTTGGATTTGAGTGCTTTTTTCGCTATATTTGAATCTTTGAATCTTTAACTTCCTATGTTTCGGTTCTAATGCTACTCCCTGAAATGTACATATAGCATATCAAATTTTCCATATTTCTCTAACATTGGTAATTTTGTATTTTGGTCATATATAAAATTTCTTTTTATTGCAGTATTGCAGAAGCATGTTTTCTATATTCTATTAGGAGAGAGTTGAATTTTGATTAAGTCGAATATAGATCAAGTGGTTTGTGTTGACGTTAAAACGTCGGGTGTGAATATGACGTCATATTAAAACATATTTAATGTACGTTTATACTTTTTCAAATATACAAATGTTCATATTAACTACAAATATTGAGTCAAAAGTTAGAAACAGAAAAATGCAAAGTAAAGTAATTTATTTCAAGATATGTATAATAATTAAAATTTAACATCATTTCTGTCAATTTACCCGCAAATGGAGCTTTTTCGTACCAGAATAGAAAGAAAGGTGATACAATAAATGTTTTGTTCGCAATTTTGAAAGATATAGAAACGATGAAAGGATTTTTCAGCATTAAGACAACTTCAAATTACCTAAAGATGATATTTTTGCATCATGTAACTTAACTTGTATCCATCGATATAACTTTCATTGTTTGATGTTTTTTAATCAGTGGTTTTAGAAATGATAAAGGAATTATTGTCAAGGAGACAACTCTATTAAAATAAATATTACAAGCAATTTAATAATTATACAATAATATTGTGTTTTCCGTGTAATATGCCAAAATATGTCCCAATGTTTGAAGGCATAATGCACTACCCGAAGATAAATGTATTTTACCTTCATTTTGGCATATTACACGGATTACACAATATTATCGTTATTATTACTCTGAATTTTTACTTCATTGTCAATCAAAATGAGAAAACCCCGCCCATTAATTATCACACGCTTTTTCAAAGACCGCATTTTACAGGCATATTACATGGATAAGCGTATAATATGCTCAACACTATTTGGCCTTTGTAAAAATATGTAAAAATAGTCAAATTCAAATGAAAGATTCCTACATGAAGAGTTATAATAACGAGTAACTTTTCGGTCGGCAATAGTGGGCAACCATGAAGCATGCGGTTGAAACCCTCACAAGAATAAAATGAAAAACTGTTCAGATTTAACAATTATACAAAAACGTAAAAACCACATCATAACGACATCATATTCCAAGTAACCTATTAATACAATTAATATTAAAATAGGAGATGTGCCATGATTGTCCACGAGACAGCCATCCACCAAATGACAGTCTTAATTCCAAATTTATTTAACATTTGTAACTTTGTATTTTTAAACTTCTAAGTTTTTATGACTACGAGCAGCTCTAATGAGCAGCAGCAGCACCACCAAGGAAAAAAGAAAAAAACAAAGTACATACCTTGAAGATAATCCTAAAATTGGAATAAGAATTAAAAATACTGGTTCCATTTTGTCCAATCTTTTACGTAATAATATTTTTCCACAGAATTACAAGTTTAAAAATATTTTACTAGAGGTTTCTACTATAGAGGTGAATAAATTCTATCATTGTTAATAGTTAATCCAGTCTCGTTGCTGATATCCAATATCATCATAGCATCTACTGGAAGATTTATACAGTTTGGCATCAGACATCAAGCCAATGAATTTATCGCGTTAAATTATCTACATTTATATATTTTACTGTCTACTCCTATAACTGTTGTGTTCAGATTACATAACAGTCATCAATATGACCATGATCCCACTTAAGTAATGGCTAAATCATCCATAACTACTATAATTGAGAATTAGTTCTCGTTGAGTTTCACACAACATCTTATATATTACAAGTCCTTATGGAATTAAAATAGTTTTATAATAGGACTTATACTTGATCTTTGTGTTATCATAGAATTAAAATAGTTTTTTTTGCAGTTTATTTGAATTCCTTTACGAAATAAATAATTTATTATGTGAAAAGTATTAAACAAAGTATGCTTTATTTTGGTATCTTTTTGGTAATTTGGTATTTTTCAAAATTAAGCAAAAATTTGCAGGGAAATTTGCATATATTAAAATTCTTAAATTATGAAATTACGGAAAGAGGATAATTTTTTTGTACTTCTTTTAGTGTTCCTTGTATTGGTCATATTTTACTCCTTGAAATTAGACGTTGTATACTGCATAGACAACAATTCGCCATATTTACAAAACATTAGTAAAATTGTGTAATGTGATGAGCTGTTAATAAAATATGAAAAAGTTAAATAATGCTAGCTAGCAAAATCCTTAAAACGCCATGAAGGATAAAACAAACAACGTCGAATGGACGGTCAAATCAACATTCCAACATCGACACTCCAAAGAACAAAACAGAAGAAGTACATAATAATCAGATGTGATTGACATGCCCGTAGCCAGTAATTTTCAAGGGGGGTTCGACCACTCGCGAAGCGACCCTAACGACCGTGGGTCTGGCAAAATCGTGCAATTTATCCGTTTCCTGGCACTGTTTTTGCATTTCAGAAAGTCATGTCTTTAGACTTTAATAGTCAAACTTCAACCTGAATCGCGAGTTTAAAAGAGCCTATTGGTTTTCAAAGGGGGGTTCGTCCGAACCCTTGGAACCCCCCCTGGCTTCGGGTATGATTGATGTGATTAACAGCACTGTTTTTCATTTTAGGTAATCACAATTTTACAAAATGATCGGTGTTTGCCCTATTTAAAGAATTCATATATGCTATTGTTTCTGTTTTTTTTTTCACTTTTGGACAAAATAGCAGTAATATGAAATATTCCACATGTACACCAGAGGCTGTATTTCCCACAACACTAGATTTTTTAACCAAATTAAAAGAAATACCCGTGCTACTGTTTGCAACATCTAACACTTCATTGAGCAGTTTTTGCATAGTCAGTTCTTTAAAATAATAAAACGCGCCTCTAAACTGTCAAAAGAGCTGCACATGTTAAAATTTACAAAGGTCATATATATTTTACAAGTAATAACAGCACTGCACTTGATATCCATGTTTGACCTTTTCTTTTTGAAGAGCACTTCGTTACAGTAACAAACAACTATTCAAATGCAAATTCAGTGTGATCGTTAAAAAACAGATATTTTCATAAAAAAGTGTAGTTTTACATTTTCCAAGTGTTTTCTATTTGACTTTCATGCCACGAACTCGAATTTTTTAATTTCAAAAATATTCTTAAATACAAAGATGACCCTTTGTTTTCATATAATTATTATACTGAAGTTAAACTAAAGCAGTTATATATTACGAATATCCTTATGACGAAAACGTGTATTTTTAGAAATGAAAACACCTTCATAGGTATATGAAATAATGAAACCAATTGATTGATTTATTGATTAAATAAATGTTGGTTAACGTCCAACGGCAAATATTTAATTCATATTCACGACGAGAACATCTTTATAATGAGTGTTGATGAATTAACCCTGTTTTTTGCTAGACCAACACGCTGAGCCGGATTTTAACTTGCCAGCTCACGAAAGCAACAGTCCGCAGGAAGACTGCCACTTTACATAGACACATTATTCTGACTCTGGGCTCACAAGTCTTTGAAGCAGCAAATACCAACTTTAATGTCTTTGGTTTGACCCGGCCTGGGATTGAACCCACAACCTTCCCGCACTAGAGGCGAGCACGCTAACCATTACAACACCATGGCGGTCCCGTAACGAATAGAAGATCGAGCGAAGTTAAGGCAATGCCAACATTAACAGCAGATTGATATATAATTCCATCTTAGACTGAATCACTGCTTACGGGTCTAAATAACCGAAATGTGAAAATTAATGTTGAAAAAATAATAAAAAACCGTACATCTTCATTATTCATGCTCAAGTAGTGTTTGTAATCGCCAATACAGTTAGTTAGAAAATAACACAAATTCCCCTAAGGCTTAATTCCACTCTCTGAACTTGCACAATTTATAATCATACGTCTATATTTATATAATAATGCGACTTGGGAAATCATTTATCTTATATAACGCCGAATAACTGAAGATAATACACTGCTGAATAAGCGATTTTGCTGACTGGAAGAGAAATTTTAAGGTTACAGTTTATTACACAGTCATTCTTAATGTATAATTGACGGCAAAATTTGCATTCAATTGTAGAGTTTTATCAACACCTAAGAAAAGACACGAATCAACACACCCACTAACTCGGAAAACCATAACCACCCAACTTACCTTGAGGAGTAAAAACCGTTAACTCTTCGATAGCACTTCGCCTCTTTTCTCTGTTGAACTGGTGTTGCTCAGTTTACTAAAGAAATGATTGTCAATGAGACGGCCGTCCAAAAAAAATCAATTCTACAGGTTACCTTAAACCGTGAACAATGCACTAAGATCCACGAGGCAAGGCAAGTTGTAAAGCCCTGTTTTTACTGCTGTTTTGTCGCACCACCGTCATAGGTTAGGGGGGGAGTTAATCGCTCTCTAACTGATTTAAACCAACCGAATACTTAATGTGCCTTTCTCAAGCCAGGAATTTGTAGTCAAGTTTGTCGTGTTGTAGTCAATTTTTCGGTCAGTACAATAGATTAGGTCGATTGTTGTATACTTTAAGATTATTTTCACATTTTATTTTCATATGGAATTGTTTTTATTGGTCATGATGTTGTCTGCATTTTAGTTGCTTCTTGAGTATCTCCGAACAATTTTTTTCTATGCATGAAAATCTAATGCGGCATGTTTCAACCACTACTTCATTTATCGGGTTAACAACCTGGGAAAAAAATCTTAATTTTAATTTCTTAATTGGTCATATCATCGTTTAATATTATTCCATTTGGTTTATATATGAATTATTTTTATAAAGTTTTAATCTTTGCATTATTTTTTCAACCGACTTGTTTGTGCTTTTATTATTCTTTTTTTCCTGGAGTTGGCAGTGATGAAGTGATGAAAACAACTTCCTTGAAATGATTCTGTAATTCAAATATTCATTATTCAATACAATGAAACAAGACTGCCTGGAATGCAGTTATGAAACATACTAATAGTGTTGTACATCAATAATAGGAGCAGATGATAATTATACATAAAGATAATGAGAATTGACCAACAAGTGCTTGTTAAGTGTTTAGGCTATTAGTAAAGTGTTGATTTTATTGATAACCTTTGCAACCGAGCAAGTTAGAATGTAATTATCTGTATTTCCCACTACGAGAGGTTACAACATTTATTTTATAACATATTTGAATGCTTTTTTGATTTGGTGTTTAAAGAGGATTTTTGTAGGATTTAATGACAGTTTAAGCAAGATCTTATTCATATCGTTTTGGTAAGTTTCTGAGTACTCGACTGGTACTCACCTTCATTGCGCATGTTATTGACAAATGAGTCGAGTGCCTCTTTTTATGTGGTTAGTTGTAAGTCTACTACCTAAACCAGATTATAATATTCATATTGTAGGATATAGTTTTAATATGACAATTAAGTTTTGAGGAACATAGATAGCTTTTAGAGAACACATGTCATGAATAAATGAATTATTCATTATAAGGAAAGGACTATATGAAATAAATTCTGTTCATTCATTTCTTGTTGACAATTATTTAAAAACGATTAAAAATAGCGCTTTAAAAGATTACCTTTTATTAGATCAGTTGTAGTGGTCAAAACAAAAGAATTACAAATAATAATGGCTTTTGCAACTTTTCACATTACTAGACAATACAAAAAATAATAATAATAATACAACGCCAACGTTTATTATTTGATCTGATACCTTTCACAATATAAAGTTAATATTTATTATAAGACTTGACGTTAAATACAAAACACCTTGTTTGTTTTGATTTGCTAGAAAAATGAAAAAAAAAATGTTTGAAAAAAGATTATAATCGATACAACGTAGACGTCATGAAATGGATCATCATACAAGGAAAGCGTTATTTATCGTCCCTCGATCCTTCAATTATATGGTCTCCATAAAAATTGGTTAATCCAAATGGTATCACTTCATCTCAAATATTTATGGACCTCTCACCGGTAATTCAACAATTAGTTGACCTCTTTTCAGACTGACGTAATCCCGGATTAGAGTTAAAGAATTCTACGGCGAGTGCAGCGAGCAGGACAGGTGTGATTACCCTTCATGAGCACCTGATCCCACTCCTGTTTTGTAGAGGACGTCGTGGATTTGAAGCCTTTGCTCTTTTTATTTTCGTTTTACCTTTTACTTTGTTTCAATTTTGTCTTGTCTCTTTGGACTATGCACTAAGGATCTCTCACATGGGAATTCTACACTGGACTTAAGTATTTCTTTATTGTGCGTCCGCTTGCTGTTTGGTTTTGTTGTTAACGAGGTATAAACCAGGAAATCATTAGTTGAACAAGAAACTGAAATTTTATAGCTTTAAGTTTATATAAGTTTCAATCATAAATGAAGTTAGCTTTAATTGTCAGTGAAGTGTGGTGTACTATAATTTTCTTTCGATTAATATTTGTTGGCCACGTGCACGGTCTTGTTCTCAGACTTAACGATTTATGTCTGACCCTATCAGCCAAATCTGCAAAAGCGTCAACCCAAGGACTTAAATGTCTATCCCTAAGTACATTGGTCTTTTACATGATTCTCTCCCTCATTGCCTTCTCTTTTGTTTCGATCTGTTTACTGTACTTGTTAAAATCTGTCCAAAAGTGGATAACAGGGGACTTTTTACAATCCCACATTACAGCTTAAGCAATTGCATTTTCGATATATGATCAGAGAATATATCTATTTGTAACCTGTTTGATGAAGATGCAATAAAGAATAAATCGATAAAACCTTTGGGTGTATGACATAAAGAAACTTCATTTGAACCAACTACGAAAACATTCACTTTTTCTTATGCTACTTATGAGATATTAACCCTAGAAATGTACATAAAGCATATAAAACCATATTTATTCAACTTTCGTAAACCTGTATATTTTAATCATTGTAATATTATGTTTCTCTAATTTTGCCATCTGAGTTAATATCAGAAATCCAAAGCTGATAAGGGACGTCTAATCATATAAAAATATGAGATGTGGCATTATTGTCCATGAGACAGCCACCCACCTAGTGAAAGTCAAAATTTAACTTCTACAGGTCCCATTACGGTCGTCAATAATGAAAAGATAATAAGTCAGCTGTAGAATGCTCCCGAAATACAAAATATGAAACTATTCATAAAACAAGACATCTAATCTATTGAAAACAGGGTGAACAAATAACAATTCAATTCAATTCAATATTTATTGGAAAGAGCAGAAAAGAGACATCCTTCAATTCGCACATTACATAAAGAGATATAAATATGTATATACCGAGTTAAAAGTAACAGAATAATTTGTGAAATCTGTCATATAGGCAATGAATAATAAAATATACTCTTTTTGTTTCAAATCAGTATCCTTAAAAACTGATGTCCTAGCTGTTTATATCATATTTATATGAAATTTTTCTTTCAGGGCGGATTAGCAAAAGGCATGCCGAATGATAGCGTAAGATTTCGTAACTGTTCTGATTGATAAAGCAGATGAGTCTTCGGGGCTCACCTCGCCTCATTGGCAGACGGACAAGTTTGTGCTTTCTGATTCATTCTGAATGGAAAAATTGTATTGTAATTACTGCTGATTGCGAGATTTACAATCGTTTGCTGTATTGATGTTTTAAACAAATTTCACAGATTTATAATCTTTCCAAAAATACATCCGAGAGATAATCACTTACAACAGCAGATGGCAAGATGTCAAAATCAGAAAGGTTAAACGCCTATTGTAAAACATAAAACTAGCTTAAATGAGATTTTAAATGGATTAGACTAATTAATCCTGGTTTATTTATAACTATCATTGCTGTTAGTGAATTTGCACTTTGTCTGATTTTGTATATGAGCAGAAATGTCGATTCTATCTCTGTAAGATACTTAAAATAGCGACATTTCAATTTCAAATTTGGATTTTCGGAGATTAAAAATTTCTGGTACTACTTTAAATTGTTTGCTGCATCCTGAAGAAGTCGGAAATATTTGCAACTTTGCTGAGTTTTAAAACAAGATTAACTCATTGTCAATCAACATGATCAAGATTCGAAAACCACGTCACACAGTGAGACTGCTTGTTACGTCTGATCAAGATAACCGCATAAAAGTGGTTAAATCCAGTAGATTATAATGTATAAGATGGTGCAATGTTGAAATAAAGTAGATATTTTGAGATATAAATTTATTACCACCACGTGCTGTATTTCACTGCTGATAAACTCCCCGGGGTATTCTGAGCCCAGTGGTCAGGTGTTCAGAATAGAGTTTTTTAAGTAACATTCATTACATATATGCCCTAAAATTTCTTTTCATTTGTCAAATGCTACCAGATATTTCTTAAATTCTTGCTTCTAAAAAAGAAGTAAATCTTTTCTTATTTGTGACTCTGATGTTCGTAATTGTTAATTTGTCATTTTAATTTTAATCAGAACTCAAACATTTTCCCTCAACCCCTCATGCAGTACAAATGAGTTATCAAAGCAATAGCAACTACGTTGATCATTTAATAAAGGAGTAGGTCCGGTAAGGACCGTTTTTGGCCTCAAATTTCAGGTTCATCTGACGAAAGATTATGACCTCTTTTT
>JAULBM010300373.1:0-25383 GCA_032357055.1 Geukensia granosissima
ACCTGGTGCCTATTCTTTCCCTGGCACAACCTTCGAGAAGGGGAGTTCGAGTATTTATACATCCCGCTCGAACTAACGGACGCCCCTTTCGCAGGGGTTCTATTTGCAGGCGGAGAAACCGAACGACCTATTTCTATGCCCGGCCGCCCTCGGGGGGAGCTTGTTGATGGTTGTTTTATTCTTATGCCTTTGTTAAGATAGTGAAGCAAACTGGGTGCGTATTTTGTTTACAGCTGTGACTGTATTCCATTTCGCATGTATCTAAAATATAGCTTGTATTTCAATTAGCAAATGTTTAGTTAATGTTTGAAGGTATTTATTTTCTTGAGTCTGATCATTTAGTACAACCACGGAATCCACGCTGCATACGACACCATAGTTTCCTCATTTCGTCTCGATTGTACAAAAACATTACTACCATGGACGACTCTTGTTTCTGATTGGCCGATAAATTAAAAAATCTTCTCCTCGGAAACCCCTTGACGAAATGAGTTAATATTTGACAGTTCCTTTTTTAAAGTTTCCTCATTTCGTACCGATCGAAAAAAACATGACCGCCATCGATGGTTCTTGTTTCTGATCGGTTGATTAATTAAAAATCTATTCCTTTGCCACTGCTTGGCCAAATGTCAGGTGAGCGAAACGGGCTCAGTCTTCTAAGAATCTAGTTTTAACGGTTTGATTATTTTTTTAGACTAATTAAAATTTTCCAACTTTAAAGAATAGAAATTTCAAACAGAATCTGTAAGTACTTCTTAGTTGTTTGAATAAACTTATCCGTCGAAGAGTAATGTAATTGTTATGGGCTCTTGGAAAATTGTGTTCTTTGGGCAACAAACATTTTCTTATCGTTAGGGCTGGGATTTTCATTGTGTTCATAAATTTATTTTCAAAACCTTCCCCTGACAAAATATTTTTGCTCTTGTGAGAAGAAAAGCAAATTTTTTTCTACCACGTGGAACAGAAATACATTTTTTTCTCAAAAACAGCACATTCACATAAAATTCATTTAAATTTTTACAAAATGTAAAGTGCGTAGCTTTGTCTCTATCCTGGCAGGTGACAGCATAATGTTTAAGTCTATTTTTTTTCTGTCAGCTATGCCATTACAATATTTTTTCCAAAAAATCCCAGACCCCCCCCTCCCCCTATAAGAAAATCGCTGTTGCCGTGGAATTAACATTGACACTCTTACCAACAGTTTACATATAAAAAGATGTGGCATGATTGTCTATGAGAAAAACTTCCGCCAAATAACTGTCGAAAGTAAACTTCTACAGTCAATTCAGGTAATTTTTGTAGAGGAGACAAATGTTATGGCGATTTTCGAAGAGGAGAAAAGGAAACAACGTAAACTTTCTCTTTGAGTGTGTATTTTCTTTATTTTACTTATCTTATATTATTTGTTCGTTTGAGATTAAGAGTAATCTTTAGTCAACAACATCCAGTTTTATAATATGTGAAGTATATATAGTAACTTACAAAGCATTTTCGTGCCAACTTGTTTCAAACACGGGTGCGAAACGCGGTTTTTTATATGTATATATACATAAACAGTGTTAAAAAAGTCGCGTCCCGCGCCTGTGGTTTTAAACGAGTTAAAAGTTTGGTAAAATTAACTGTCATTCACCCGTCCAAGGCCTGTCTGTGTGCCCTGGCTCTATCCATCAATAAAACTTAATATTGTGACCCTTTAATCGGGTTCTTATATCAGGAATTTAATTTTTACCCCGTATGTCCAACGCCTGCTGCAAATTCTTAACATAAATTGATAATGATGAGGGAACTGGAATATTAAAAAAATCTACTGACCAAAAACATTCAACACAGGACATATACCAGATACAAAGAAGTTTGGATCGCATACTACTACACTCTTCCATTGTGGATAATGGAAATCACATTTCGGATTTTGTTATCTCCCATAAACTGATAAATTTGATATTTAACATAATATTCCATCTTAAAGTTACATTTTATTTGTTGTTTAGCTCGATTAGATTTTAAATGCGACTAGGCTGGGCCCTTAATGATGATTATAAAACAGACAATCTTCTGAATAATTCGTTCTATGTGTTTGATAACCTTATACAGGAGAAATTTGTCACCATTTTTTCGAGCACATTGCTAGAACTTGCCAATTATACATAAAAAGCGTTCTTTTACCTACTGTTTCTGTTTTATTAAAAATATGAATTGAGTCAATTCAAAATTTTAATTAAACATTTTTATGAAAATTGATTTTATAGGTCCAGTTTATGTTTATGAAATTCGCTTAAATAAATAGAGTTGTTTTGACAATGCAGTGGATATAACAAACATTATGACATTTTTGACATTATGCTTCAAAAGGAATTCGAAGATACCAGAGGGGCAGACAGAAATCGTTAAGTCGGAAGACAGACAAGACCATGGCCAACAAAACGAAACCAAGGCAAACATTGATCACACAACACTACACTGAAAACTAAAGCTGGAATAACACAAACCCTACAAAAATCAGGGTGAGTTCAGGTGCTCCGGAAGGGTAAGCAACTCCTGCTCCACTAGTGGCATCGTCGTGTTACTCAGTAGTCACAATCGATGTTAGTCACAACCGGTATATGAACGGATTTGTATTCATGACTGTCGGAAGATATCCAAGTTACTTTTGACCTTTGGTCAAAAGTTGAACCCAAAGTTTGGACGTGGATAGCGAACACTAGCATAATAGATACAAGTGCCCGGGAATCGTAACTACGGTAAATTTTTGGGAACGTACGCTTTTGCCATAACTTTTCTTTCATCGCCAATCATCATTTTGCATTTTAAATTTTTTTCTTGATGACCGTTGAATGGATTGAAACCGAAAATGGCAAATATAAAAATAGGAGATGTGGCATGATTGCTCATGAGACAGCCGTCCACCAAATGACAGTCAAATCTAAACTTATAGAGGTCCCATGAAACCAATGAACCAGAGTCCAAACCATAACGGAAGCTGTAAAAGGCCCCGAAATACAAAATGTGAAACTATTCATTTAACACGACAATAGACCTATTCTATTGAAAATATGCTGAACAGATAACAATTAATGACTAATTAAACAAAGACAACCACTGAACTACAGGGTCCTGGCTAGCGACAGGCGCATAAGTATGTGGCGGGGTTAAACCGGTTGGTAAGTGCTCAGCCCTCCTCTAACGTGGGACAGTGGTGTGACGAAACAGCAATGAAAACACACTATAAAAATTGGTTGAAATGGATTTAAAACCTTGGACTGATACTGAAAACTAGAAACAAATACAGTTAAAACTAATCGTATATATAATCGTATAATCGACATCGAAAGAGTAATTGCAGTTGCTGTCTTCAAGTTAAAAACCCGAAATCAACCGATCAGGAAAAAGTTTTCCTTTGCTACGGTATCAATAAAACACGTCCATTTAGATTTAGTGTTTATATTTCATTAGAAGTCAAAGAAAACATGTTTTGTGAAATGCCAAAATAAAAATATATAGACAGGAAGTAGAAAATTTTAGGACAAATATAAACTGTTTAGTTCCGTATTAAGCTATTAACATGAAAGTCAATATTAGTACCAATAAAAATCATATTTAAAGATTTAATAATATTGTTGTAACGATGTCCTTCATGGATTTGTTTTTAAGACCATGTGTATTTTGTTTAAATTTCATTGCTTTATTGACAACGTTTCCATAAAAAGTAGAATGTTTGTTTGTTTGATTGGGGTTTTACGCCACTATTTATATATTTCAGTCATATCGCGGCGGTCAGTTTAACTGGTGGATGAAGCCGGAGTACCCGGAGAGAACCACCGGCCGTGGGCAGGTAACTGACAAACCTTACCGCGTGCGATGCAAGTTAACTCAACCCGTTTTTTTGTGGTAAATAATCGAGAATTCACGCGGTATAGGTTTTAGGCTTAATTGATCTGTACAGGTAAGTTTAAATTAACTACTAGTACCTTGACTACTCGGTCATCCAGGCCCCTAAAGTGGGATGTAATATCCAATGTTTCATAAGAAGATAACAAGTACATCCAAATTTTAATACCAGATCTTTACAAATGAAAGAATTAAGTTAATGTTTTAATCAATTTGTGGTAACGAAATCCTTGACTAATAAATCTTTCGGTAATACAGAGATTGCTTTCATTAAATTCTGAAACGTCATTTTAAACACGGCATAACGAACCAGCTTAGAAATATTTACACCGTACCATGGAGCCACAGGAACGTCCCCGTTGGGAAAATTAGGAAAATTAGCAATATTGTCCAGAAGTGGGCATTTAAGGTTATTGTTATTTGCGTTATTCAATGTTAGTTCCTTTGGATAAATTCCGGTAGTGTAGTAACGGAAAAGTTATCATCAAATAGCAGTAGGAATTGTTAAATTGTCTATCAAATTAGATCAAGAAGGATCCTTGTGAAGTTTGGCCATACACTGAGAGAAACAAATTTGCTTCTAAAGGAGCACTATTTATGCCCATTTTTATTCCTATGACCTGTCTATAAATTTTAGTGCAAAAGCGAATAAAAATGTTATCTAGATGGAAATAAAAATCATCAATCATTTCCTCATAGGTCTAGTAAGAAGATCTTTTTTATACTAGTATTTGTCTATTTCGTCAGAGAAAAATAACACTTCTCACAACAGCTAATGTAATTATGATTTAATTTTTAGAAACACCATTCAATCAAATATGATAATTTCTGTTTAAAAAGATAATGTGGAAGTGTAGTATAAAGGGTAGAGAAATCATAACTATCAATAGATTCAAAAGGTACGAAAGCCTGTAATTTATCCCAAACTTCCAGTGAATTATTTACATTCTATAATCCAGTGTAGATTACCCATGCGAGAGATCAGAAGTGCATAGTCCAAAATGACAAGAAATTTGAAACAAACTAAAAGACAAAACGAAAACAAAAAGAACAAAGGCTTGGAATCAACGAACTCCTTAACAAAACAGTAGTGTGATCAGGTGCTCATGCTTAATAAAAAAAATAGTTTATACCATGATGTTCGTAAGCTTTAATACAGTAATTCATAAGTTATTTCAATTTAGATAAAGCAATAGTCAAAAGGACAGAAAATAGTAGTACGCTTACTGGACGCTGAGATAAAGTCTTCTTACTTAGTTCATTGTTGATTCATCAACAAACATGGGTGTCTGCGGGAAAATTAGTTAAACATAGGAACCTGTGCGAAATTCTTATTAAAATTTCCTTCTAAAGAGAACGGATGATTCGACTGAAGCCATACAGGGAAGGAATGGTCCTTAAAAGTTGTTACTTTTTTGCCGATCCGTCATTAAACATGGCCACCAGAATATAAATTAGTCTAATCTAGGACCTTTGGGAAATGTTTGTAAGGTATCTGCAAATTTACAAAGCACTCGCCCTTTTACTAGTGATATTAATGTTTAATATATTTAAAATTTAAATAAATGTGCATTATATCATTTTATCACACCGTTAAAGTTTGTTGCGTACGTGCAACATTTGAAAAAAATCTGTAAACAAGGTGGCGTCGTAATCCCTATAATCACGGTTTTTATAATATCGGTGATTTCGACTTGTCTGTTTAGTGTCATCGTGACAGAAATTTAAATATCTTTTTCGTAGTTTTGTATAACAATGGCATGGATGGCTATTTAGACAAGTCTGCTATAGCATTAACATTTATTGACATCATCATCAAGATACTGTGGACATAGAAACTGTTACTTTTAATAAGTTCTGAGCATTGATAAGAAATGAAAGCACTAATTCTTAACACACATTCTTAATTGTCACATCCCTTCTTCTTTAAAGAAAGATCTTAAGATTATTAAATTAAAAGTAAACTTAAAAATTAACTAATCAAATATTTGAATAAGCTAAGATGAAAATTATATTAAATGTCTTTTGATCAAATGCTTGGAAATTTACAGATATAACTGTTCAAATTAAAGTGAAGTAAACTTTTAAACGATTGTCAACTGAATACGGTTATGATGTCTATTTGAAATTTTTTAAAAGACTATAATTTTTTTCTAACTAACTCAACTCTAATAAAAACTAAATGTTCCCTGAGAACACAAGGGTATTATTGTGACCCTTTGCACAGTGTGATCTCGCATACTAATAATTAACACAAGTAAAACTGCACTTATATTTACAGATGAACCCAAGGGTTTCAGAGAAAAATAGGGATTATATTACCCTAGAGCACAGTTTGAACTCTATCAGTGTCCGATGTAATCACTGAGATATTTCGGTTTTGCAATGTTCTCTTGATTAAGTGCATCTGGCTGGCGTGACGAAGTTCTGGTTGGCAATAATGTTTTTCTTCTACGATTCATAAGACGTTGTGCTGGACTTGAGGTAAGTCCTTGTGGTGGAGTTTTGCGGAAACCCAGTAAAGCCATATTAATTTATGAATAATTGTTTCTGATCTTGTGTCATCTAGGTAATTAACTTACCATAAATTTGAATAGTAAGCCACCGTTACAAGATAGTTACAATTTTAAAATGTCATTAGATCAGTTCCAATTTTAGCCCAGGGTCGTAATGGTACTCATTGTGAACAAGTGGTTCCTTCAGCTGTTTTTATTCGTATGTTCTGCAGGTTTCGCAGCGCTGAATGTAATCTTTCAATTTTAACATTCAAAGCCGGCCAAAATAAACTTTCTCTTGCTCGACGCAAGCAACCTTCGACTCCAATGTGAGATGCATGAAAATTTTTCATCTTAAATTTCGAAGCGTTTAGGTATAACAATTCTATTACCCGTGAAAATGTGTCCATTTTGTACAGTCAATTCATCCCGAATATCAAAATGAACTGATACATTGAATGAAACATCGCTTTTTTCAGGCCTTTCATGTTTGATTGTTTCGCGTACTCCTTGTAGTATTTCATCTGCTGCAGAATGTTCCTGAAGTTCCTAATTAATTCTTTCGCCAGATATCGACATGTCTTCTACAATATTTACACTTTCGAATTCGGTTGTATCAACTTCCTGTTTATCAAGTGGAAGAGATGCACGGCTTTATCTATCAGCTAAATACATTTCTTTTCCAGGACGACACTGCAGTTGTATGTCATACTTTTGCAGACGAAGTAGCATACGTTGCAATCGTTTGGGTGCTGCATGTTATGGTTTCTTCATTATGATTTGCAATGGCTTATGATCAGAAATGATACGGACTGAACGTCCATAAGTGTATTGGTGAAACTTTTCGATTCCAAAGATCATGCAAGAAGTTCCTGCTCAATGTGAGCATATCTTGTTTTAGTGTCTGAAAGCGCTCTTCTGGCTAATACAATCGGGTAGTTTTGTTGCATGATTGCAGACCCAAGAACAAATTAGGATGCGTCACACTGAAGTGTCAATTCCATATTAGGATTGTAGTAGCTAAGTACCGGTTCTAACGTAACCATGTCTTCAATACGATCAAATTTAACATCATGGTTTTCTAACCATACATTTTCTGACTCTTTCAATGTCAACTTACGCAGCGGCTCACAAATATCACCGAGTTTCGGAAAAAACTTACTGAGGTATGTTACAAAACCTTTAATTCATCGCGGCTATGATATTTTCTGGATCAGGTTTCAAATCTTTGATTGTAATTAAATTACCAATAAACTTGACTTCTCTTAGTTTCAGTTAATTTCAAATTCCTATCGCGACCTTTTTTCAATCAAAGATCTAAACATTATATCGTGGTATATTATTGCCTCCTCATGGTATATTATTGCCTCCTCATGTGTATCTCCCTCTCGAAAAATCAGAATGGCACCAATAATGCTCCGGACTCCAGGAAGACCTTCGATAGCCTGGTGTTACCTCCTTTGGTATTCTCCAGATTATGAAGTTACAAATTGCATTCTGAAGCAACGATACCTTCCAAACGGCGCGTTAAAGGTGGTGAGATACGGGCCTTTATCATCTAATTATACGTGCCAAAAACCATTTTTAGAGTCGACAACACTAAAAATTTAGACCTTATCCAGGTCTGGCAAAAGATCTTCTATCGCAGATAACGGATAATAACTTAGCTTTAACCCTTGGTTCAGGTTTTTCGGGTCTAAACAGATACACAATTTATCAGGCTTAATGACAGTCACTAAACTTGACATCCAAGGAGTAGGTGTAGTTACAGGCGTAATTTCTAGTTTTATTAGTCTCTCTAACTCTTCATGTAGACGATCTATTATCGCTACCAGAACTTTGCGTGGTGGGTGCACGACTGGAGTGACGCTAATGACATTTTCCTTCTAACTTTCCAGTGCCCTCGACAACATCAGCATATTCTTTCAAATTCTGTTGCTTATTTAAAGGGGTTGATAATGGTGCTTCTTGCTGAACCGATTTTATATTTTCATAATTTTTTGTCACGAGGTGTATTGCTTGTACAGCTGTGTTACCAAATAACGGGGTTAATGCTCCATCTTGAACTACAATTTCATCGACAAATTCAGCTTTAAACTTGTCATTGTTTGTTGAATTATTTAACTGTCTTGTTTGGCCTGTTGTTTTTTTTACCTACATTGTCGCAAAACATGCCTTTTGCACAGAGTTTATATTGCCTGAAGTTTCAGTATGTATCTCAAAGAAATCGTCGCTTTCATTTTCATCGAATACTGCTTTCACCTTCTGACCTTGAGCTGACTTACACATTGACTCAAGATGATTTAGCTTGCCACATTTTCTACATTTCTTGCCATATGCACAATAGTAAATTTCTAAAAGTCATGAATCTTACCACAGTACTTACAGCACTTTGAATGTTGCCTTTTGTAAGAAGTTTTCTTATGTCGAGGGTATTATTTTGGCCGGGCTCCAGAAGTGAAATATCGCTGGTGTTTCAATGCATGTACACATGTATTTCATTTGTTGATGGTGGTGTTTTAAGAGTTTTCTTTCTTTCTCAATTGTTTACAAGATGGAAAGGAATTGCAACGTGGTGTGCTTGGGAGTGTGCTTTCATTGTTAATTTTGCTATAACTAGTACTCTAAACTTTGTTCAGACGTCGGACTAGTTTCCCATGGTGGTCGTGGTTCTATTTCAATCCCCTTCACGATATAACGATGACATGGATGGCTATTTAGACAAGTCTGCTCAACATCAACAATTATTTACATCATTATCAACATACTGTGGACATAGAGATGTTCATTGTGGGGACAGTGTTTAATTATTTTAGTTGTATTACTATAAATAAGTTCTAAACATAGATAAGAAATCAAGGCTCTAATATTTAAACTTTAAAGGAGAATTACCCCATTGACAATTCAGAATGTAAATCAACGTTTTACGCGCATTTTCAGTAGTCGTCATGCGGGTTGTTTTTTCTCACATTTTTATAATACACTTAAACACAACAAACCTGTGGTCTCAATGTGCATTTTCACCTCTTGCGAAGACTGATTAGTTATTTCTAAAATCTTTATTAGTTTTTTCTAAAATCTTCCTCAACTCCAGAGAAAGACTTAGAAGTCGACAATATACACAAAAGTTAAGTCATTAATGACGTCAAAATTAAACGACACGAAGTTGCCATACTTTTACGAAGTCAACTCTAACCAGCTTGACTGAACCGAAAATATACAAGTTCCATCTGCGACAATTAGGCTAACTGTATTCATTTTCTGATGAAAGTGTAAATATCAATGTATATGAAAAAAAAATCAAAACTAAAATTAAAGCATAGTATAGTACTGAAGGAGAAGAAAATAAAAAAAGGCAAAGGATCCTTAAGTGTTATGACGAAAAATGGCACCAAACACCTGTTTGAATGCTTTGGCAACGGAACCTCTGTTAAATATTTATAATATTTCATGCTAATTCGTCTATATTTATTTTACTATACACTATAAACAATATGCCTCTTGATTTTTGAATGAATAACAGATAATTTTCAGATGCCCCGTAAGGCTACAAAAAGAAAGAGGAGGGTAGGGTTTGTCTCCATCAAAATTTTTTGTCCGTCTTTCCTGGCCTTTCACTAAGATGAACGACACAGCCAAAGTTAGTTTAATATAATATTATATGGATAGCTTATTTGAAAAAAAAACGTGTCGCTTAATTGAAAGGGTACTTCAATGGAATAGCCATTCGTTGGTCTTTTAAAACTCAGCCGTGGTTGGCGTCCAGTCCCATAATCTAATGCAAAAATGTAAGACAAATAACAAAAGATAGCAACAACAATTTTTGGTTTAGTGTCACATGGCAAAAAGAATGGCACTTCGGTTGAAAAAAATTATGTGCCACTATACCTTGGGCAGTATTGTAATAAAGCTCATTAAAAAAACAAAGGTTAATTAAAAAAAAACAATAAAACTAAATTTATTTTGAAGTCGAAACCACATGCACACACACTAATAACTAATACAAAACAAACAAAAAAAAAGTATCGACTTCGAAAGAGTATGTTTATAAAAACATTTTCGTTCATTTCATTGTTATTTAGCTGCTTTTAAAGCACCCTAAATGAACAAAAACAAAACAAAGAATCCGCCCCAAAACGGAAAACAAAACATAACAATATATTTTATCAAATACCAGCTACCAAAAACTTGACATTCTGGTCAGTCTAAGCTAACAATGTGAAACTAATACAACAGTTTTATGATCTACAAGTATTCGGAATTTTATTCCATAACTAGTTAGACATTATTGTTTATTTCCGTCGTCTGCTGTAAATAGTCTATTTAAAACACCTTAAAAGGTCTTACTTAACTGTATTCTAAATGTAGATAAGACACCACAATATCTTATTTCATTCACTTGTTCACCTGATTAAAAGACAACTAATAAAAGGTAGGACCTTACCAAAAATGTCTTTTTTACAGATTTTTTATGAACTCGCGTTAGATTTAAGAAATATTCTATTCCACATTTATGAAGCACTTTTATCACTGTTTGTGTGTGCATAACTAAAAAGAAAAATAAATAAATAAACAGTAAGGATCCGGTTCCATTTTGTTTCAATCAGAAAGGTGTCCGTCTACAACATAAAGGTGTGAATCGGATCAATATTTTACAAATAATCTGACATTCGTTGTACAAATGGAGGAAAGTTGTTCAGAGTACATTTCTTTATTTACTGTGACCAGAAAAGCGCAAAAAGGTTTTCACTTCTTTGTAAAACATGTATTTCTAGCATGAAATCTGACAAAGTCCGACTCTTGTAATTTCATTTCCTTTCATGGGGCAAACAATTTGATTAGCTAATCACATTTTCAATGAAATAAAACATTTGCTATCTTAAAAATTTCGTGGTACCTATGGATTTTCAGACTTCCAGTTGGTCTTGCGATCAGACTGGTAAAAGGATGTATCAAATACATGACAATGGGGCTTCGGTTGGATAGATATGATGTATCTTGGTCAGTGGTATATGATACTGCTTCCCAACGGTGGGATAGTTGTTTTGCTGTTGCTTAAAAAGATAATTGTCGCCTATTTATCAACTGACGAAGCATTGTCATTGCCTTGTTGGTGAACCTACGACCTGTATCTGTTAAGAATTTCTCTTCTATGTATATAGATAGTTGCTCATCGTGAGACTTATTGTCATTAAACAATGCTGATGAAATTTGTTACTGAAACATCTTTCCAACTTGAAACTGGCTTTAGCCCCTGTTCTTTTTGTATGCTTCACTCTTAACTCTTCTTGCATGCACATTTCGCTTCGTAAGATGTTCCGCGGCTGAGGATTAGGTTCTCGTGCCCGCATAAAGCTCATTTATACTTCCAAAAAGATCGTCGCGCGACTGACGCGCGATAGTCGCGAGACGTCGTGTGATGTCGTGCGACGTCGCGGGAAAATCGCTGGGTATTTATACTTGTCGTAGTTAGTTTAAACTTTTAATCTCAGGTAAAATCGCGAGACATCGTGCGGTAGTCGCGCGATGTCGCGCGACAATCGCGGGACGAAGTATAAATGAGTCCATACCTATATTCTTTTCTAAGCATTGTCCAGGAACATTTGTAATGAATACGAAATTGGCCTAGGCATGCGCAAAATTTACAATTGATTTTCTTTTCCGTTGACGCCATTTCATTTGACGTCAATTCTAGTGATTTAAGTTTCCGTCGCGTAGCTTTTGCTAATAGCATTTCTGTTGCTTCATCTGAAAACATGGGTTTATACCTGTGACCATGTACTATGGTTGGAAACCACTGACGGGTCTATTTAATTATTTAAACAATTTTTTTTGTTAGAGGCTTAACATTCGGTGTCTTTAATAAGTAAAAGGAAAATGGCAGAAAATTACAACCGATTCGACTAATCTTGGGAATCTGAAACCAGTTTCACAAAGAAATTAGGTGTGATAAAGCATATAACTGGGCTAAATTTCGAGCCATTGATTAGCTATCCAAGACTGTTTTGAATACTGTATGTATCTTTAATTAAAGCGCAATTCATACTTATGTCCTCAAAATTAAAGTGTCGTCTAAAATAACAGCAAGAGTTTCCAGAGTGGAGTAATCCAATATGACACAAGTGGCTAAGTTTTCGAAAGTGTATTGCATTCATTTTCTATGATTTAAGTTGTATTTTTTTTAAACAGTATGAAAATTATAATGTATTTTGAGGGTTGTAGATTTATTTCTAAAGATATTTTTTCAAAAATCTTAACATACAAAAAGACATAATTAAAATAAAAATAATTTTCTGAGGTACTCCCTGTTAAATCTATGTACAATAGAAATAAGACTTTCTCAAAATGTTATTATTATTCATTAGACCAAGAAGGGAAAAAACACCTAAAAGAGTAATAAAGTGATCCTACTCCTTTTTTGGCGGTTCTTTCATTTTTGATGCAGAACATCGACTACATATCAATGACACACAGGGAACCATTTTTGATCGCAGAAAACTAAAATATGTGTGTCAAACTATAAGATTGATAAAAACCTTTTTAACTATGGACAAATCAGTTTGAGTTCAACATCATTTTAAATGTTCACAAGCATTTGGATTTAAGTAGGTTTTTTCGTACACCACATTCTTTCCCTTGTCAGATTTACACGGAATTTGACATGCAGTTTAAACAGACCTTAAAAAGATTGTATTTATTTTATGTGGATATTTTAGGTTCCAGTTTGTCTTCTTTACTATTGAAGATGGTTACAATTATTTTATCTTTATGCTTATTTACATCATAAACTTATAAAGGATGTTTGCTGCTGATATTAAAAATAACTAGAATTTCAGAAAAACTTATGATTAAAATTACGATCTTTTACGGTTGATCAAAACAAGCAGAAAAAATAATTGGTCAGTGTGCTGGTTATTGAGATAAACGATTTTGAAAATTTGGCGGGAAAAGGATTTCTCTTGATTTTTAGCATAGGTTTTGCATTTGAATGTTCTGTCCAAAAAAACCAAGAAGAATTAAAAAGAATTTCATAAAAACTTTTCAGATGACATTTTTAAGTATGTTTAAAGAAATCATGAAAAGAAAAATAGGGGTCGCTGGGCCAAACAATGTAATGCTTAAAATTGATAAAGCTAGAGGAGTTAAAAAATCTGAACAAAATGGCTGAACATAAGCAGCGAACATCCCTTAGGAAAATTTTTTTCTCATAAATTGGTCATAAAAAAATCTGGCCGTTTACCGATCTACTTATGTTGCAATATAAATACATTTCCCTTTAAAGCGACACGGCAGATAGTTGATATACCTATGGGCACCGATGGTGCTCTTCTTAGTGCAGATTTGTTTCTTTTTTGTTATGAATCAAAGTTTATGGCAAATAAATCAAAAGACCCTTCCAAACAGGATTAAGTTGATTCGTTTAAATAACACCTTTAGTTATCTGGATAATGTTAAAAAAACCCACAATTTTCAGAAATATGCTTAAAGCGCTTACCTAAAAAAAAACAAACACCAGATATGTATGAAGTACTTTTTGTGTCGACAAATAGGAATCACTTCCGTCGATTTGCGACGTCTTCATCGGCATCACACTTTTTTGTTACTCCTTAACCACTTAATGGAGTTCAACAAACCTTACAGGTAACCTTTAGTAGCCTGTGACTACCCTTATTTTTTCACTTAGACATACTTCAGTTTCTGAACAATAGGGGTATCCATTTCCTAATCTGCCACTCTTTCCTAACTACTCAACAGAATTCAACCGAACTGAAACACAATCACAAGGACCAAGTCTAGTATTGCACTAAATATTTTATTTTGTTTCCAAATCAATATTTTAATTTTGGCGACCATTTTAACTTCGACATAATATATCTGAGTATGCTGAAAAATGGGGGGGGGGGAGGTTGTAGCCATTCCTAATCGGCTACTTCTCCTTAACTTACACATAATCTTCAGTAACAAGTCTTATATTGCACTATCTATTATTTTCTTTAATTCCAAATCAATATTTTGATTTTAGGACGGGCGCTTTAACTAAGGCATGAACATAATTAGGGGGTTGTAACCATTCCTAATCCGCTTCTTTTCCGTAACCACTCAACATAATTCAACCAAACTTACATACTTTCTTCAGTAACAAGTATTGACTTGTCTATTTTATTTTCTTTTCAAATCAATATTTTAATTTTAGCAGGCATTTTAACCAAGAAAAATGTGCGCATGCTGAACAATAGCGGCGGTAACCTTTCCCGATCCACCAAATACTAATTTAGTGGCATTGTAACCCATTTTTTCGTCACGCCAATACTATCTATTTTATTTTAATTTTAGCAGCCATTTTAACTAAGATATATGTGAGAATGCTGAACAATAGTAGGTAACTATTCTTATCCGCTAATACTCATTTAGTGGCATTGCAACCCATCTCTATTTATGGTCACCTTTATTGAAAATGCAGTATTACATGCAAATCTTACTGTGCTTGATGACATCTCGTGATGAGAAACTTGATTTTTTAATTGGGATTTGCACCCTGAGCAAAAACTGCGTGTTTTCTTTGGATAGAAAAACAATTCATTCTGCACTCGTTTTTTTTTTTTTTGTCGTTTCTTGTACCAATATTTTCATAAATATAGAAAAATAGGAGATGTGGCATGATTGTCAATGAGACAATATGATGAATAAAATATTATGAATAAAATATAGAAATGATAAGTTAATCAAATTTTCATTTTTGTGAGTGACGAAGGAGTCTTCAGTTTTTCTGACAATTACATAAATTTGCCATGTACCACAGAATATGTTTAACTTTTAAAAAATTTTAAACCCGCCTAAATTTCCGGCAATAATACAAAATTATAAGCAAGGCGCAGACCAGTAGTTAATATGTTTATTTAAAACAATGCATAAAGATATATTTCTAACATTTCATTTGTATTTTTGTTTTTTTTTCAGAATGGCAAGCGGCTAAATTTTTTTACAAAGTGAAATTCTTTGAAAATTATTTTACGTTTTATGACGATGCTAGGAGATCAACCAACAAAGGACAGCAGTAAATATCAATATCTTAAAAAAAATCTAGCTACAGTATGAGCATCCAGAAACAGGATGATAAGAATGGAGACAGTAGCAGTGATGACGATTTTAAGGGTCACAAAATCTTTGGACAAAAACGGTTACAGACACCAATCAATAATACTCCAAGAAAAGAGACAAGTGTATATTTAAGCGACCTATATGAAGAACCAACAAACGAATACACCGGAAATTGGTCTGTCGATAGATCAACATGCTGGAATGCACCTGCTTCTTCTCAAGAAATGTATCAAGATCAAAACCCCCCAGTCGACCTTTCTTTGTTTGCTTCTATCAATAATATGCAATATCAAACCCGACAACCCTCACACGTACAACGGAATTCTATTGTCCATACACAACAATTATTTCAGCAAGATGGTCATTTAAATCAGAAGCCAATATCAGACAATAAACATGTAGTTTGCAACGTCACACAGTCACATTGCAGATGTTTGACAGGTGAGTCTGGTTACGAAGCACAACACCAGCTTCCCCTTGCTTTCAGATATATTCGACCATTGCATAACTCCCAGACCAATGAAGAGTCAGATAGCGGAAAAAAGAAACAACACAATTTTATACCAAATGACAGAAGTTTTGAAACGAACGCAAATTCTGACCTTCTTGCGCAGTATTCAAAAAATATGTATCACATACAAAACAATATGTTATTGAAAGAGGCTCAGTGCTGCTTATTGAGTTCGATGGTAAAGGAATGCCATCCAATGAACGACCACAAATTACACCAAGTGCCATATAATTATACTAAGGAATATCCTAAATTCATAACAGATCCACCATGCGATGATGTAATAACAAAGTTTGATTCTAGACATATAACGAATTTTCATTCCGATTCAGATCCACTAAACGGCAACCAGATTTCTCAAACAACATTAAAGGACAGAAATTTCATGCTAAATAAATCAAAGCACACGAAACACCAACGTAAAACGGGTCTAGTTTTACCACTGTGCACGTGTACTCATCATAAACCAGGTGTTGAAATGCAAATAAGAAATACAGCGGAGCTTCTTGGAATAGGAAGCACTAAACCCCCCTATTTTCAAGCCGTTAATCCTAATACGTGTGCTAATATTACATGTCAAGTTAAAAACGACAATAGAGAGCTGCTAACATTAGAAACCACCACTACTTCTCAAGATCATCTTACGCCAATCAATGATAATTCATTGTTAAATTCGCCATGTCAGATAACTCAAAATAACGATAAGCAACTTGAGTCAAAATACGTGTATATACACGAAATGGGAAATAAAGATCAAAATAAAACACTAAATTACATTTATACGGAAACTGAAAGCAAAATGAAAAAGGCGGAAATAATTTATCCTGTCGATAGTGACCTGTCACAAAGTAACAGTGTTATTGAACAAAACAGAACAGCGGGGAAAATGAGTCTGGAGGAGTTTCAGTCGCACAAAAGAATTGTTTCGGACGTTTCTAGTATGAAAGAAAAGAAAAGGTTTACGAAAGCTGCCCTTGATCCTGTTAAAACTCACAATTTATGTCAAAGGCAATATTTTCCAAAACAACGAATGCTTAAAAAAGTCAGACACCTAACAGATACGCATAATACATCGGGATCAGAGGAGCAGAGTATAGAAGGGGAAAATGAAACTGATGTTCCAGTGGAAAAATTTAGTAATGAAATTAATGCAGACATTAACAAAAAATCTGATTCGATATTAGAAAGTGCTGGAAATAAAAAAACAATAGTTACAAATAACGATGAAGACCTCTTAAACAGTTTCAATGACATAAGATCTCATTTTAAAACTGATTCTACGATTCCTGGAACAAATGGGCTTATTCAGTCATTTGATACACAAGCAGATGGTCTGTTTAAACATTTCAGTGTTGATAAGAATACGACATTAACTTTAATTGCATCAACTAAACAACAATCGCTCCAAATCTGTTCGTCAATACAAAATCAGGAAGAGATGGATAACTATGACCCAAATCGTCAACGTTTTACAACGATGATGGACGATTCCGTTTCATCAAACAAAAGCATGCCTCCACATGTAGCTGTTTCCAGAATGTCGACCGTGGCAGCCGAATCAATGTCGGACGTTTATGAGAAATCAGAAAGGATGGTAGTCACAGACCCAGATTCAGGCGTTATTAGTCAAGGCGATATTTTGAGTGAAGCTTTGCTAGAAATACGCACTACAGAACCAATTCAGAAATTTTTAAATGAACAACAGATTGATGATAACTCAGAGAAAGAACATAACAAATTTAAATCATTGGTTATTGAGAACGACGAAAACAAGAGAAAAGAGAGTGTCTGTACAACAGTTGACGAAAAAACAGTGGCAAATGATTCCAGTGAGCTTGTTGTTAATCACATTTCAAATTCTAATCATCTTTCGCATTGTGGTGAAAGCAAAAGAAGAGAATGTGTTTTTTCAGTTAATGCAAACGAAACCGTAATTTGTCCCTATATCAGAACCACGATTTCTGGTACTAATAATGAATATTGTCATTTGGAAGGAACAAAACATCAACGCAAACATTTAGATATGCCAAAAACCAATGAAAATATAATTCAGAATGGAATTGATGGCATGAAGTCACCTTCGATATTGACATATGACGGCAATGACGTCGACTTAGAGACCGCTGTAGTTGCTTCCAATGAAGTGCAGATAGGTGAAGATTCATTCTTTGATGTCGTAGAATCTGACGAAAACTTACTCTATCGCACCTGCTCAGAATACCCAGAAGAGCAAACGAAGTCCAAGGAGATATGGCTAGATACGAAGGGGAATCATAATAAATTCGATCACCATAGCGCTCAAGAAGCACAATCTTGTGCTTGTGCTGTCAACAAGGCAACTAAACGGAATATGAATTGTTGGTCAGATGACAAATGTCCGGATACACTTGAGGAAAACATATTACAACATTTGAATAAAACAATTGACATAGTATGCCGTGCTCCACCTCAGACTGTTGACTCTGTCGATATACTCCAAATTAAGAAGAATTTAGAATTTCTATCGAAGCGAATTGAATCAGCACCGGTCAATGAACAAGCAATGTCACACTCGCGAAATGTTATTTGGGATATACTACAGATATGTGGATCATGTATGATTTTGTCTCAAGTTGCCCTCGATAGAATACGATCATGTGTCGGACAAACTGTAAAGAATCAGTTGTCATTTTATCCTGATATGTTTATCGATACATTGAGTATTCTTTTCAAACAGGCATCGATTGCTTCGTCGATGGCTTCAAATATCAGTGAAGATTTATTTTTTGACGCTTCAGCTGTTGAAGACAATTCGCAGATGATTAGAAATACAATTGCTACTAATGTGAACGAGCCAAAGCAAAATGAAAACAAAATTATGAAAGATGAACATAAAAATCATGTCGAATCGACAAGTTTGCAAGAAACTACAATAAAAGACACTCACAAAGATATTCAAATAAACGAACCAATGACTAAGAATTCAAATGAGGACAAAAAATTACTGCGATTTTCTGAATTTGAAAACAAGATAGAAGCAACGGGAAGATGTGAAGAACTTAACTGCGATTGGAGCAATAGTTTTTCCAACTCAGTCACTAAGTCATGTAATGACGAAGTAATAACAAAGGATTTAACATTAGATGACAACAATAGTTGGGAACCCCATAAATTCGTTGGCCCTAAAACAGAAACCATAAGCAATACGTGCTTATTGGCGCCAGAGTGCGATAGGATGGAAAAGATGACACAGAGAAAACAATGCGTAAGTAAGCCAGAGTCTATTTTAACTAAGTCCGCGCCAAAAAAAGTAAAAGCAATCAAAATTAAACGCCTTAATAACCACAGAAATTATTTCATACTGAGAAGAAAAAATCAATTGAAAAGACAAAAAGACACTCCAGTCCCCGCCAGGATAAATCCTAACAGTGATAGCTATAGTATAACTTGTCCGAGAATAACGAACACAAGGTCATGTCGAAAGTTAAAACAAGATTTGTGTGACATCGGATTTAACGAAAGTATTCGTGGAATCAAAGTGCCAAGTTCAATTGTATTGAACTATAACGAAGCTAGTCGATTTTGTTGCCACGTAGTATTAACCAGAACACCTCTCCTTCCTGCAAAACCAGCGACTCATGCATCTAAACGAACTTCTAACAAAAGAAGATCGAAGTTTAACATAAAACAAAACGAAAAATCTACCAGTGTAAATAAATCACGGATAGAGCAATGTTTAACCAGAAGTGCATCAGATGGTGAGTTAAACAAATCGATTCAGAAAAATAAAAGCAAGACACATCATTTGGTGTGTTCAAACACAAGAACTGGGTCAACACTTTCAAAAGGATTTGCTAGATGTAACAACAGCCTCTTAAAAAACGTATCAAAAGTCAGTGATTGTTCATTGCAGGTTAAAAATGAATTTAATATCAAACACTTACCGGACACAATGACATTTTTAAAAACACATTCGTGTAATAAAGATATACTATCGACAGAGTCATTATCGTCCATAGAAAGTAAAATGGAGAAGAAATGTTCGTCTGAAATAATTATTAATAATCCATTGGTAAAAACTCCGGAAAAAGATACTCCAAATGAAAAAGCACTTTTTGATAACAATGCAAAACTTTTAGTTGAAACACCTGAAGAAGTTCTTGCAAAAAAACCTATAGACGGAAAAAATGATTTCGAAATGACTAATATAAAACAAAAGATGATTACTGATAAATGTTACAATAATGTAAGTGCAATGCCCATCGCAGCATTGACAACAAAAGATCAAATCAAATCAAAATTAGATAATCAAAACAAAAAGGGGTACAAAATGGCTCCAACAAATGAAAAGGGCAGCGATGTAAAAAATAACAAGAACGCTAGATCAGTGAAGAAAGAAACAAAGACACAAACAGGGCAGTCTAATGTAACTAATAGAAAAATGTCTTTTGAAGAATCAATCTCAATGCTCGACAAACAAATATTCAAGTCTGGAAAGTACAAAATAATAGCGGAAGGATCAAAAGAAAGTAGTCAATCGATAAACAAGAAGAATGAAGGAAAATTTCACAATATACATCACAAAAATTTGAGAGATAAATCCAGAAAAGACCAAGAAAAAAACAAGTTCAACACCAATGCTTTTCATAAAGCTATTAAGTCAATTTCTTCAAAAGAAAAGAAATTGCCTTCTAGTACTCTTCAGAACAATGTTCTTAGAAGCGGGTCGGTTAGCGAGAATATTCAAAATGTTACCAGATCTTTTTTGAGAAATGAGCAAACAACTTCTTGCAATAAAAAGTTGAAATCGGGACTAGTAATGAGTTTGCGCGAGAAGTTTTCAGGAACCTCGCCATTCAAACATGCAATGTGTTTATCACAGTCTCACTCGAAATATTCAAGGTCTGATGAATCTAAACCACATGTCCATCAACCAGAAAACTCACCAAATAATCTCAAAATTAAATATACAGATCTAAAAGGAGAAATGACTTCCTCAAATTTTGATTTTGAAAGCATAGATAATTCCACCAAAGAAAGTTCACATCAGTTAAAGCACAGCGAAAAGGAATCATATGACAGCCAACGTAGTGAAATGTTGCCTTTATCTCAGACGGAGAAAGAAAAGGAAATGAAAAATATGTCATACAAAAACAAATGTACCACTAGTTCGTTAAAACGGTCGTGTTCTTTAAGAGAACATGGTGTGGAAATAAATGGAAGTCCTGCCAAAATGCAGAAAGTAAAAGTTAAGCAAAAAGATTCAGAATCACCAAACCACAATAGACAAAATATTAGCAAAAATAATGTGAAGAAAACTGATACAATCTTGTCTTATGAAATAAATCAGCTAAACAGAACAAATAACTTTAAAGGATTTTCAGATAACAAAGAATTGTCTGGAAAATACCAGATGACTGCTGATAATAAAGAAAAAGACATAATGACCAGGGCAAAGGTGGAATTGAATTGCCAAGAGAAGGACAAAGAAAGAAAACACGAAAATGGTACATCTTGTTCGGGCACAAAGAAAAAGCGCGTAACGCTCGAAGTGAATAACTGCATGGCAAGACAAGAAAATTGGAAACAGACATGTGTTTATAATTTGGACGATCCTAATGTCAAACGTCAAACTTCTATTGTTAGCTCAGGCATATTAACAGAACGTACATCGCAACGCAAAAGTGGGACAGATATTAAAAAGCATAAACCGAGCTCAGAGACAAACGGATATCATTACGAAAATTTGAAAAACAAACAGAAAATAGTAGACAGAAGGGACGATAAATTTGATTCTGTGTTGAACAGTTTTGAGGAGAATAGACAGAACGATAATAATAATGTTCAGTACGGAATTGTGAAAGCGGAGGACGAACAGTGCTTATCAGATTCAAAGGAAACTTTGCAGCTTTGTAGTTGGCGAAAATTATCAGATATTTACAACATGGAACCAATGGAATCAAGTGACGACGACGATAACAATAATGGTAAGACGAGCTAGCGCTTATTTTTTTCACAAAACAATAAGTGTCATAAGTGAAAGATCACATAATTTTAAGAAATATTCAGTGCAAAATTGTACTAGGCAAAGTACAGTCGAGGACATATTATTTTACCTTTGTGCGTCCGTTTGTATGGCCGTCCAGATTAAACATGAACATAGCGGGTCTAGATATTTTGTCCTACAATTTTTGAACTACATCTCAAATATTTTTTTAGATGTTGCTACACATAATGGTGGTGTGCAGAGCAAAGGATCTTGATTTTCGTGTAATATCACGGAAATCGATGATAGATAGAACCTGTAATTTTCGTTCTAATTAAGGCTCCATGAGTTCCATTGAATGAACGACTTAACAACACAAGCACAAATGTAGCAATCGAGTAATAAAATCACAAATGATGAGATATGTTCGAAATGTAGAAAAAAAGGGTTGGGCTTATATCATTGAAATCTATTTTCCTGTCCTTAATTTGGCCACAAAAATACTCTGGTCGTCAGTGAGTCCTTGAAAAAATAATGCCCGCCATTGCCCATTTTCAAAAATATAAGCTGATAAAACATTCTTGTATTAACTACAAATTAAATGTCAACCACCTGTGTATTGTAGTGGTTAGTGTGCGCGCTATAGTGTGGAAAGTCGTGTTCGATCCCCAGTATGGTCAACCCAAAGATATTCAAATTGGTATTTACTGCTTTTCTGCTTAGCACGTAGCATTAAGAAGTAAGAGCAAAGACTGTTCAGCCCAGAGTCGGAATGATGTGTCTGGTTCAAGTGTCATGACTTCCTGTGGACTATTGCTGTCGTGAGCCAGCAAGTTAAAAATCTGACTCGGCGCGTCGGTCGAGTACAAAGCAGGGTTTATTAATCAATTACTTATTTATATGTTCTCGACCCGAATATGCGTGAAATATTTGCCGCCGGACTTTAAGCAACATCTAAGCAAACAAACAAACAATAAATGATTTTGTACCCAATGACTCGACAGGGTCAATGCGTGAAAATGAACATATGAATAAAACAAATATAAATCTCTAATGGTTTTTCGATAAAATAAGTGTCTTTACAATATTCAGCCGCTGACAATTGATTAAATCAAACAAGGATATTTGCTCTTCTCCTTAATTGATCACTCGAAAGAAATGCCCCCCCCCCCCCCCGTGATTTTAAATGTGAACTAAACTTGATTCTTATTATTCCTCATGGATTATGCCAACGGTTTCGTTGTTTGTGTAGCTCCATTTTAAGCCTACTTGGTTGGCTGAAAGGTGCACTTAATCTTAATCCCTTAACTCTTTTCACATTATTTTGAATATGTAACTGAAACTTTATTCATTAGTTGCACTAGGGATATAGATAATGCCAAACATTCATGTTTTATGGGTTAAATTTCAGTTCACATTTAGAAAATAAAATTTATATGTATTCCTCAAATAATTTAAAAAGTATATTCCGACGTTCTGAAAATCCGGTCTGTACACCACTAACTTAAAAGCTACACGTATCCACAAAACCTCTTACTTGTAGGTATAGGCAAATATCAGAGGCCATCTTGTGGTTTGCAGTACCCCTCAAGTTACACAAGAAACAGTTAAGTTTCTCTAACCTATTAAAACCACTTATTTTTATAATAAAAATACCTTTGGTTGGCTCTCAAATTTGATCCCTCAAAAATTTTTAAAACTATGTTTAGATTTTCCGTCCTAAACCGTTTTCTTATTTCGCTTTAAGTTATCTCAAAAACATTTGATAGTCTTATCTCATAACCATAAAATGTCTTATAGTACTATGCGTAATTGTAAAACTTTGATACCATTTGAAGTGGCTATAAAAAACCTAGGCACATTTACTCAATAACCCATTCATATTTTCTGTATCACGAAAAGAAAAAAATAATGGCAATTCCTTGGATCATTCCCCTAGATGCAGCTGCCTATGTAGTCACTGTCTGATAAAGTTATCTCAAATACAGTTTCGATTCTCACACTCAAACCATATTCGATCTCATTTCTTATCAGATTACAGGTTGTATTGGTTATTGCGTTTCATATATTGGTTCCTGTATCCGCTTGGCCTGTGTTTTGGTTGTCAGTTGAATTCAATTTCAACCGGTTTTCACCGTTGACCAAAGCCTTCTGTTATATTTGATCAACACAAAGAAGACAGTTTCTTTAAGATGCTGGTTGGAAATTCAATTAAACAGATACATTAATTATACTTTTCTAATTGTAGGGAATATCAGTACGATGGATTCAGTTTTTTCACCTTTACGATTAAACACGGAATCGAATGATGACTTACCGTTGCTTTGCTTACCCCAACAGAGAAAAAAAAGGACAATGAAGGATAGCGAGATCAGATTTCATCGAGTGGATAAAAACAAGCAAAAAGAAATGCAGGAGGTTTTGAAAGGTATGAATCAATTGTACTTTTTGCGTCTTGTCCGGTGCAATAGATAGTCTAAGAGCACGACGTTATAGACATGTACAACTGTACAGAGAATATACAGTGCAGTTAAAACGCGGACGCAAGTTTTGCATCATAATGAGAAAAAAAAGGTAAATAAATTTTGTCTCAGTATCTGTCTCGCAAGCTTCTGCAACTAGAGAGAGAGTGAGCAGGGCTATTCAAGGTTTCAATGAAATGAAAATCTGGCGTTATCGCTAACGAATCATTGAAATATTTCGGACTGAAATGGAGTTATTTGGTATTAACCCATATAGATAGAAGAACATACCAACAGGGTAAAGTTCTCTAAGCACAGGAAGAAGCTAATCTGAATTATATGCAAAATACTGAAAAAATTAGCATGAGAAATATTGAAAATGCAAATAGTTTTAAACTGAAGACGCCACCGCCAATAACAGTTTCCCCATGTCTCGTTTGTTGCAGGCGAGACAAAAATCAAGAGAAGGAAAAGTGGTCACATCAGTGTTTTTTAATGTCCACATTTGTTACTTTTCTGACATATCTCTTCATGACGCATCATATATCCTTTATTTCTTATAATAGAAAAAAGGGGACCATTCAATAACTGTTAATTTTATTTTTTAATGCATGTTATCATAGTTCATCATCCCAAAATTATTTATTTTATAAAATTTTTTAGAAAATATGTATATCACGCCCGAGTCACAAAAAATACTTAAATTCAATTAAAGTTACTTAAAATCGATTTTTCTCTACTTTAATTCAATTTAAGTAACTTCGAATTAGCGGTACTTAATATTAATTAAAGCAATTTTTGTGGTTCCCGCTGCATTAACGCCAGTTAAAACACCGAAAATGCATTAACGGTGCTAAATGATAAATAATCACTTAATTCAAATTATTAGTGCTTAACAAGAGTTTTCTCTTTTAATTGTTACATTTTCAATTTAGTTGCGTTAAAATCATTTTTTGTTACAAG
>JAULBM010300374.1:0-14867 GCA_032357055.1 Geukensia granosissima
TAGAAGTTAAAATTCTACTGTCACTTGGTGGGTGGTTGTCTCATGGACAATCATGCCACATCTCCTATTTTTATATATAACTAAAATATACAGAAGTGATAAACTTTTGTCATAAAAAATGTAAAGAGTCGGGGGCCAAAAAGGGTCGGTCGACCGACAGTGAACACACCCATTTTTGGACTTATTTTTCCGGTGTGATTATTGATAGTTCGATATTTCATTTATAAGATTTCTGTAAACGTTTTTACAGTTTATTTGTATAGCTATCAGCCGAATGGTTTTCATTGTATGTTTTAAATACAAAGCTGAATCGTCCTACATATAAAGACAATAGAAACTTATTTCAACAAGATCCGAAAAAAAAAACCTGGATAATGCGGAAAAAACCAAAATGCTCCGAAAAAGTCCAGGACGACAGAATGTCATTTTTCAATAAATTTTCATCTTTTACGGGTTTTTTGGAACTGTTGAGTTAATAGTTCTTTATTTGGGGTAATAGTTCTTTATTTAGGGAGGCGCCAAAAACAAAATTTCAACTTTTTGTACGGAAGCAAAACCGTAAAATGGTAGAATGTTGTTTTTTGGAATAAAGCCTCGTATTTTTAAGTACATCATCGATTTCTGTTCTTAAAAGGCGATTGTGTATCATTCTCATTGTTAATTTTGATAAACAGTCTTATCATTTTTATCAACCTGCAGTTTTAATACTAAAACATTTCAGGAACTGTTTGGTCAGCCTTATTGTGTAAACTTGTAAATGATAATAGTTGGTACCGATCGGACAATATCCAGATATCTATACATTTAAAAACGATATCTAGTTTAAAAAATGCCTGTATTTCGTACCTCAGCGTTTCTCTGGTCGTTTTGTGTAGCTGATTTAGGTAATTAATCTTGTATTCCGGTTGATGCAATTAGAGTTATTCTAACGTATATGTATTGAAATGTTCAGTGTTACTTGTTACATTGTCTTACTTAACTGTTTGTTTGAACGCTGATCATTTTCAGCTGGTGATTTCGTACGATGATGTCACCGTGTTCTGAAAGGAAGCGCTAAAACATCGGAAAGGAAGCGTATTGAATATACACCGTGGTAATGGGACTTGTAAAAGTTTAGTTCGACTGTCGTGTGGTGGATGGCTGTCTCATGGACAATCATGCCACATCTCATATTTTGATATTTCGAAAAAAAAATATTTATATATAGCACCGTCCTTGTTCTCAAGTTTCTGCTGATACAAAATTATTTTACAAAACTTATACACGAGAAAATTCACCATTCTACAGACAAAAAGAAAACCAGCAGATAGAATGTTTTAAATAAAAATTGTAAGATTTTTTTTATATGGTTTCAGACAATAAAATTAATTTAGGGGTCAGCGGTCTTGTTTTCGCCGTACTAAACAAAATATTTAAAAAATCATAGAGCATTCTTTTCATTATAATTTGAAAAAGTTATCCCCCTTCTTCATTCATTCATTTATTCAATACTTTAATTCCTCTAAGATAGAGATTACAATGAATATTCATATTAATTTAAACAAATACAATACAAGGTTATTTTAATCAAAAATACAATAAATAAATACATAAAAAAAGAAAAGAAAAAAAAGGCAAACTATTTAGATTATGTCTCTATATAGTCATCGATTTATGAGTGTGTATGATATCAGGAGACAATGAATGACCAGAGTTGCTGATGATGTTAAGTAGCGGCTCTCCTAGAAGTCAATTCTCTGTTATATGCTGCGCACGCTTTCACAATATGTATGTATGAAAGTTCACGGAAGGAATGTAAGTCTACCTCACTAAGTCTAGTATGAGGAGGTTGTCCAAGCATTACATTGAACAAACTGTTTGAATCATATTCGCTGTATCAATAGGAAAGATTCAATTAACAAGTCAAAGTAGATGTCTCGGAGGTTAAAAGTGACCCAACAACTAATACACGCATGTGCAGATACATCAACCATAATACAGCCGCATAACTCACAAGATTGTTCAGTTTCATTAGGAAAAATTGAAAAATAAATTAAATAATTCTGTGATTACAGCAAAAACATATAAATTTTAGATAGCTATAGTTAATATCTGAATCTTAAGCGACAAAATGTATGACACTGCTTTCGCTAATGTTTTGAAAAAAAATATCAGACTTTTCCTTTTTTAAACACATACTCATGGGAATGTGTAATGAAATAGTGTCGATCATCCTTAATGTTTTTTACTTTAATATGTGACCAAAACTTAATAACTATTGTTGGCAAATACCACAGCTTTACATCAAAATGCATTTTTTAAGGAAATAAAATGGACTTCAGTCATACTATTTTTAAGGACAACATGTGAGCAAACAATCATAATTGGGGATGAAATAAATGCGCGTCAGGCTAAAATGATCGCAAAATAACCACATAACTATTAGCACGGTCTTATATGTCAAACTCTAAAGAGCAAGTCAGTAAGCTATATTTCCCTATTAATGTATTTTTCAAATTGGCATAAAAAATCTTCAGAATACCAACAAATGAGAAAAATAATTTTAAATCATTTTACCGGTGCCTCATAATTAACTTTACCATGCAATTATTTTATCATATGGAAAAATAAAAAGTATATTTACCATATCAAATTAATATTGCCCCCTATATAATTAGAAAACACTATACTTACCTAAATTTAATAATTCCAATGTTCATGGAGTAAACTACATGTAATTAATGTATTAATCAAGATTAATCTGTATTATTGATTTAACCCTCAAAGATATAAATCCATTAATATAGAATAGAATTTAAACTAGAAATTTAAAATTTCGACAGTTAATGACCTTACTTTAACAAGGAAAGTTGATGAAATGAAACAAAACTTATTTACATACAGGACGATATAAAATGACCCAAATTGATTATTTTGATGCGGTAATTATAGTGAGAAAGCAATAAGTATTAGTTAATTATTTACTTAAGACTACATTTGATGATTTTTGAAAGGAGACATCATTTAGCTGGCTCGAAATGAAACAATATCCAATATTTGGTGTGTCATCGAATAGATTATAGATTAATGACTACCTCTATTACATGTATAAGCATATCACTTTGTTCGTTCCATTTTGTTAAAATATTATGATATATACATGTTTTTACACGAATTTTATATCTCATATTGCGGTAAATGTCAGAGAGAGTGCGAGATTGAGAACGACAGAGAGGAGGTTTCCACAAGGACTTCAACAAGAGTGGAATATACCTTGTCAACTATATAATCGTGTATGCGTATAAGAATATTTCTCATACCTGAATATTATCAAAATGTACATGTAACAATACATCAAACAAAAAGAAGAACTTATGACCACAATTTCTAAAATGGGAGCACATGATAATGTAATGGTGTTAAACTAGTTTGGCGAGTACCCGACCCTCCCCCAATGAGTGGTTTGAAAAAGCTACTTTCCTACCATTAACAGTGGCTTCCATTTAATTATTTCAATAGAAAAATCATACCAAAGGTCAATATTTGGTACAGTTAAGGTAATTAGAATCAAAACACTTTAAATTTTAATAAAAAAGTACACAATGGTTAACCACAACATATTCACAATGCAAATCAATCCAAATGCAAATATTATTTTATTTTGATCTGTAAAAATTGAGCATTCATTTTTGGTGAATCGGTTAAAATACGTGAGGTATGCCTTTTTTGTTTCCATTTTTTATATATTTACATGCCAGCCTGCTGCTTTATGAGGGTTAGGTCGCCAAATCTGACAAATTGTCCGGTGTTTCTATTGAATTACTTCCCTTTAAGTGTAATTTTAAAGAACGGAAACAAAGTCGGTTATTGGCAAATATTACAATGTATTCATGCAGCTCATTCTCCCATTTGACGCTGTCAGACCGACGTTTTATTATCTTTAAAACCAACATATATTTTTCTCAACCTAATGGTGAAAAACTTTCAGTTCCGCACGTCTACGTTATTGAAAATTTTGGGTAAAATTACTGATTTATGTGGGAGTAATTGGCCTTTCAATATTGATGGACCCTGCTAACAATAGGGAACCATTAGCAGTTATGAAAATAGAAGATGTGGGATGATTGTCTATTAGACAGCCATCCACCAAATAACAGTCGAAATTAAACTTCTACAGGTTCTGTTACGGTCTTCAATAATGGTCCGGAGTCCATACCATAACGGCAGCAGTAAAAGGCCCTAAAATACAAAATGTGAATATATTAATAAAACACGACAATCGACCAAATCTTCTGAAAAATGGTGGACGAATAACAATAAATGACTATTTAACCAACGACAACCATTGGATAACAGGTTTCCAGCTCGGGACAGGCACATTGATATTAAAAAACCAACAACAAATACAGATAAAAGTAAGTTATAGTGCCTTCGCTGTTCATTGTTGATTATCTTTAATGTGTTTTAGTTCTAATGCTACTGATGAGAGGTTACTCCATGAAATGTACATATAGAATATCAAAATTACCATATTTATTCAACCACCGGCTGGTGATCGAACCCACGACCTTCCGCACTCGAGGCGCGAGCACGCTAACCATTACACCACCGAGGCGGTTAAAAGACAAAGAGAAAACATCATCGATTTACCGTGATCTCTATATAAATTGTATCGTTATCTCAATAAAATCAAATTGCTATATCGAGATCTCAAAAATTATATATATAGGTTATCACATAACATTTCTCATATCAGACTTAGGTCATTATATCAGCCCGGTAGCCGACAGGATAAAGCTCTCGGGCTGATATCGGCAATGGGCTGATATAGTATGCAATACGAGAAAAGCCATTTTATAAACTGTTTATCATATGCTTCATTTACCCCAGTATAGAAAAGAAAATGGCAATATCATTTTATTATCAGTAACTTGTGTACGGCAAAAATCAATGTATAACAACACTAAAATATAAACTAATAACAAAGTAGAAAACGCCTCTGAGTCTTTATAGGTGAACTCTGAACTAAGTTGTCATGAAACAATTTTAAATATAAGGAATTTAATCATGTTTTTATCTAATTTGGAAAGTTTACTTTTACTGTTTCTATGGCACCGCAAAACATGAATATGATACTCAAGTCACTGTCAGTTTTTCCAGTTACTTTATTATGTCATCCTCGCCACTGTCATGCAGAGTATCTGCTTCCTTCTATTTATTAGGTTGGTCCCCGACGTAATATTAAGTATGAGCTACGTCATATACAACCCGGCTATCCATTTATGTTCAGACGATAAACAGCGGAAGTATAAATACTGGAAAGAACACCGGAAGCAAAATTACGGAAAAAGATGCTTTATCGCATGTTTGTTATCGCATGTTTGGTATCGCATGGTTATGCATCACTTGTATGCAATATAGCGAAATTAGCTTTTTTTCAGAAAAAAGAACCTTTTATTATACCGTGCGATTATCATCGTATTATTATAAGTATATGAAAAATCGTTATCTTGATAAAGTAAAATGGTTATATGGAGGTCTAAAAAATATATATCGTTATCTAGATAAAATGGATTTTATTTATCGAGATCTCGATAAAAAATATCGTTATCTCCATAAAAATGAAATTGTTTTATCGACATTTCGGATTAATTTATCGGTATCTCGGATGTCAAATCGTCATGCTATTATTTATTATTATTTTTAATTATTTTTAATTATTTTTACGAAGCCAAAGGCCTGTATGATAAGCCTTTATTTCAGTTACTTGAGAATACAGACTACCGTATTACATTAGCATTAACAGTCATAGAAATATCACATGCAAAATATTTCACGTTAGCAAGGAACATAAAATTATTATACAATTTTCAAAAGTGAGATGATCATCAACGCTACCCACAGTTTAATAGACTTTGATTGACGAGTAATTATTCAGCTAAGTGTTTCAGACAATACTGAAAGCAAGAAAAAAAAAATAATAAAAAAAAAAAATAATAAAAATAAAGAAAGAGAAAGTGAGTGGGAAAATAGTGAAACCAACACAGATGAGGATTAATTAACTATATTCCAGATAAAACCTGGATTGTACATAATCCCTCAAGAAGCAGACAATATTGCACACAGACAACATCTTTTTAATCTTATGTCATGACAAAATCAGAATTGTCGATATTAATTTGAAGCCTTTAAACTGTTTGCCCTTGTATATCTAAATAGTCAAATCTCACTATTGTCGTTTATCCATCAGACCATTTAGTTGATATAACCCGAGCCTTTCATATGTATGTATACTTAATATAATTTAATGCAATGTTACAATTTAAAAGGCTGATTAATAACAAAGTAATAAATAACTGATCATGATAATATCACCATAAATTGACAATTTTATTAAACCTACCTTAATGGTTTAACATAGAACTATTATTTGCGACTGATATTTGTTTACAGGTAGCAATAATCTGTGAAAAGCTTAATAAAATTTGCTTTGCAAATATCATCAGGAGCTGTCAACGGTTAATTCTTAATCAGTTTGGTTACAAAGATTGCAAACATCTCTTTTTGAAACCGCTGGGTTTAAGATCTTAAACTTGGCACGTAACGTCAATATGGCGGTTTCCATAAACTGTCCCGATTATTCTACTAACATTACTGCTCGTACATTTTTTATTATCAAAAATTAAAAAATCTCCTTTTCGGAAACCAAAAGGTCAAGTGGTACAAAAATCTGATGGCCTGCACCAAATTTTGCTCCCAAACGAAGTTTTAAAAGACTTATAAGTTTTGTTCCCTTTTATCATCTTCTTCAAATTATTATTATGTAATCCAGCAAATTGGGGATGACATTTTGCTTCTCGTTGTTTCTTTATTATTATTTTTTTCCTTCCTTTTGTACGGTCATTATCTCTGAGATGCCTGGACAGAATTAATTTATACTTGGGACGAAAATGAATTATCATAATGAGATTATTTTCAAAATGGCTACAATTGCCATTGTAAAAAGCTTTAGTCAGATTGTTTTGCTGCTTACTAAGCAGATCTTTATGAACCTTTTCAGAATTGATAGTTCCTTTAATTACAATTTATTCATGCCTGAAATAGGGAGTGATTTGACAATCATGATCATTTCTACCATGCAAACAAAAAGGGACATGTTTCAATTTTTAGATCACCTGACCCCAAGAAGGATCAAATGAGCTGTTGTGTCCATCATTCTTAAGTCAGTTCACCTTTACAACACAAAATTGGCCATTTCTTTTGAATTTACATACCAAAGTTGAACCAAACATTGCTGGCGCTTTGGCGGTTCCAGATTGTGTCCGGCCTTCATGCCCGCCAACATAATGATCATTCTCAACAAAATATAAAAATGAGATAGTACGTTTAAAAATAAAGTTGTTTGAAATAACTGTGCAAATAAGAACCATATTATATTGGTGGGTAGATCATTCTTTTCTAATAGGCTTCTTGAATTTCCGCTGACAATCAAGATGCCTCCACAACCGAATAAATTTTAACATAGATCCTTTGGCCTATTCACTTCACTGAAAACTTTCTGTTCTGACACTACTTAGCCAATTGCACCAAACTTTGGTAAAATTGTGTGTTGCTGAACTAAAATTAAGTCTGTTTTCCCCGACCACCAACCAATATGGTTGTCACAGCTCGATTGAGTTTAACATAAAACTCCATTGCGAAATTCACTTCTTATTTGTGTTGTCTGTAAGTACTTTAACAGTGGCAACTAAACTCTAACCCGGATTCCCCGAGCGCATGATCTTACTCCTGTAAAAGAATTCGTGTACTCCAAGCTTTCTTCGTTAAGTTTCCGTTTTCTCCTTAAGTTTGTTTAGAATTTGTCGCGTCCCTTTGAATTATGCACTTTTGATCTCTCGAATGGGTATTCTACACTGAACTTGAAATAGTTATTTTATGGTTTTTTTTTTTTTTTATATAAAAACCGTGTCCTGCATCAAACCAAGTTTGCATCAACACTTGGCTAAGGGGAATTTAAAGTATCATCATCTGAGTCAAGGTTGATATTTTCCAATGTATATCCAGAATGCCTACCTTGTTAAACAACCAATGCTTAAAAGGATCAACGTGGATGCACTTACAAGTGAGCTATACTGTCCTCCCTGGTAGTACCTTTTTGGTAATTTTTTGTTATTGAATTCTTCTTCACTTTTTGTCATGAACTTGAATTAATTGTTTCATTCAACAATACTTCAGTTGTGAAATTTGATCCGTGCTTGGTGACATTAACATAGTTTATATAAGAACGTGTATGTGCAGAAAGTCTAGGCTTCGATTCTCTTCTGGCCGGGTCAAACCAAAGATACTAAAATCGGTATTCGTTGTTTCCCCGCTAAGGTCATAAATTAGGAGAAAAAGCAAAAGACAGGTAGGCCCAAAATCTAAAAATGTGTCTGGGAAAAGTACATGTCGTACTGTGTAGTTTTTTCGTTAGTGAGTTTATTTAGTGTAAAAAAGAAACAAAAACTAAGGTCACAAAGGGAACGTAAATTATTTCCTTGATAGACAGTTTTGACTGTGTTTTATTGAGGAAATTATATCTAATTTTTCCGTTTCCTAGTGTACATGTTAAAAAGTAAATTTGAACATCCTTTTCCTTGCAGGATATGAATAAATTTCAAATTGTACAACAAATCGTGACCAAAAAAATTCTCCTTGATATCACTATCAACCGATATTTTTGTTTTTCCGTATCATCTACTGTAGTTTCACGGTAGGGAATAATTGCTGAAAGTTGTCTTTAAAAATACCTGTAAATAACTGTGGTGATTGCATCCAAATTTTTGGGGATTGTGAATTATTGTTCTAGAAAAAAGGAAGGATATGGTGTAAATATTCATGACACAAAAATCTCATATGTACAAGTAAATTAGTTGTTTAAAATAATCGCACTCTTGTACAGTTGTAACCTGTACAAGTCTTAACTATTGGGGACTGTTTCAAATGTCCACAGTCATTCTCAACATTTACCTGGACCACCAGTAACTGTGCGTGCATAACTGCTAACAATGCCCATAGTATTTCTCAACGTTAACCTGGACTGTGGATGACTGACGACAGCTGATCTGTTAATGTTTAGAGTAACTGCAAATGTTAAAAGCAACCATCGACAGTCAACCACCGTTCAAGTATACGTTGATTTGTTTTGCTTGGTGAAGTCAGATTAAGAGCAAGTACTCATAAAATGTAACGTCACAGAGTTAAATGAGTTAAATGGTAAGGCGTTTGTTATGCATCATTAATAAACATTAACCCATCGCACTTTATCGATGCTCGAAATACGACCTCGCAACAAAGAGATTTAGAGAATCAAAAGAATGAATTGAGAAAAATGGATTTATCTTAACGTGAATTTTATGCAGCTTTCGTGTTTTTTTTAAATGTCCATCTAGACAGAATGTATAGACTGAGCAGATTAGGCGAAGTTCAACACATTTCTTGTCGCAAGAAATATTTGTGACGTTGAGTGCATTTACGTCTCGACGAATAAGAGGTATAACAAAGAGGTCAGCGGCAGTAATCATTCAGGTTACTTAAGATTTTTTAAAAGAATTTAATTTCTACAGTAGTTGTATTTAGATATTTGCGAAACAAATGCCTTTGATATATTTATTATTATTATTATTATTTTAAATCAAGCATTTTTAAAATTGTTAACTTCAGTGTGGTGGTGTAGGTGATTTCTCCATTACTAAGTTTTTAAACAAAATTATGAGGAAATTGATACAGTTTTCACATATTTTTTTACAATTCTCTATGTTATATAGGTTGATTTATGTTTTGTACTTTTTGTTGACAACTGCCCAGAAATATAATAAGTTATTCGCAAAACAAATCCTCATATCATGATTTCTTCAGTCAACTAGTTTGATTTAAGTTGAGGCGTTAGGGACCAAATAAATAATCATTTCAGGGCTTGATTTGCGTATAACGATATTATCATGTGTCGTTTTGTAGATTTTGCTGGATTGAGCATTACACAATATAACCGCTTGTGTGCGTAATATAAACATGTTTGGTGACCTGGTTTGAAGGCTTATTTTGTCGATACATAACCTGAAATAAAACATCATTATTATTAGACTCAAATACGAACACGGGAGTAATGTTACTAACACGATTCCAACAATAATACTGTCTTATATACCTTAATTTAAAGTATTCAATAATGAGAAAATATAACACAGAAACGTTACGATACAATTATAGCAAATCAATAATGGACAACACTACATTTTAAAGTGTAAATAGATATATAATATAGGGCAGGTAACTCTAGGCCACTGCATATTATGTTGGCAGGTAACTGTATCTGAGTATTTATATGCAGTCGGTTGACCAGTGAGATTTCTCTAGTTCACCTCGACACATGATGCCTATTAATAATTGTTATCGTCTTATTTTATTAATTTTTTTTGCATTCATCGCAATTAGTCTCAGATTTCAAAATTATATTTTTATTAGCTTCAAGAGGATATTTTCATGTTTCCGATTGTATATGATGATCTGTGCTAAACATCAAATTATTTATTTTCAATTATTTCGTCAAAACATAAAAAAACATCATTTCCGTAATCTGAAGGAGTTTTTTGTCGTCGACCTTGCAAAATAACGAAAAGAACGTAGTTTCTTTTCTGTTAAATTTCAGTTTCCGCATGTAGCGGCCTTGCCAGTTCTCGAGGCCCTGTTGTATCTTTTGGTACCTCAGTAGCTTGTACATTGTCCACGTATGAGTGAAAGTCGGGTTCAAAAACTAGATTCTCATATGGTTGTTGATTGCTACGTACATTATCATCATGGTCACAAGGAGCTGTGTCATAACTTGAAGAGTCGTCTACAACTTCTACATACGTATGATCAAAGTCAGCTGATTCGGCCATCGTGCTTTCATCAATCTCATCGTATGTTATCTCATCGACAGACGGTCGTTCGTCATCCCTGTCATTGGATTTGTTTTGGATTTTTCTGTTAACGTCAGTGCACAAATTATTTCTCTTTGCTACATATAGAAGGCAGAATCCTTGAAGAACTATCATACATGTTGCTACCCCTGAGTATATTATGAGATTCATTTTGGAAATTATCGAATCTGCAATTAAAACGAAAAGAATGAGTTAACACGTAATTGGTAATAATATATAAAAATATTTAATGCAATTCATTTTAAGGTTTCGAATTTGATTTATGGGAATTTAATGTATTTGTAATTTTTACCTTGTTTATTGGGTGATATTCAATTGTGTTTAAGTTGTGTTTAATAAGATAAAGATTTGTTTTGTATTAAAATCAGACTAAATAAAAAAATACTAGAAACAGAAAATGTCTCTACGAAAAATTGCGATATCAATAATAGGATTGATAAAAAAAACTTGAAGAACAGTTGAAACGACAAGACCAGTTCTTCAAAAGTTTTTTTCCCTTAAATCGGGTCAAAAGACAAAATATCTAACATAACTACCGAGAAAACTAATGGTCAATAAACATGATAAATTATTGAACGCAATACGTTAACCCTAACAAAAGAATATATCTGACGGTTTGCATTGTTTCGCATTTTCCCTCGTGAAAACGAAATGCTTAGTTTTGTTACACTAATTAATACATAACAATTTTGAGTATTTGAAAAAAATGGTCCTTTCAATAATCTTTGAGAAACTATCGTTTAAAACATGTTCTATAGACCATTGCTACGAGTTGCATTTAAACATTATATTGTGTTTAAAATTACCCGAAACGTGCTGATCTACGTCAGTAAAATTGTCCGACCAAGAACCACTTACAACTCGGACTGACACTGTACTCTCCTCATAGTACTCAAAATGACCACTATCCGCATAGCCTGTTTTTGCAGTTACCTTGCTTTCTATAGAATCTAAAAAATATTCATATTGAATTTTATGCATTCATGACATTATTGATTATTTTATTTCTGCATGTTAGAAAGGCAATTCTTGTTTTTAGCATTAAAGACCGAATTAAAAGACTTTTTCGTGTATAATACTGATGCGGGTAAAGTACATTATTTTGTATACCATGTCATTTACCCGTGATAAAATCGCTTAAGTCTTAAGTTATAACCCAAAGTATTTATCGGGCTTTGGCAAAATTTACCCCATTAAGAAAAGAAATGTTATTGTATTTTATTATTTTTAAAATACTTAGTTATATATAATAGTTATGAAGAAGCTTGTTGTATCAATGAATTATAATGTAAGGATTCAGATGTTTAACCTGATTTATTAACAAAATTTGGAGTTCAAATATAGAGTATTTAAGAATCATAAAAAGAAACTAGTCATGTCTTATTTCATTAGTGTTAAATTTATTTCATCTCATCAAAAATAAAAAAAAATCCTTCAATAGGATGATTTGTATGAAACAAATTAGAATTTGGGCTTATGGTCAAGTAATGTACATTGTACTTTTGTGAAGGGTTACACTTAACTTAAAACTTAAAATATTTCTTACTCTGTATGACAACAACAAAGTCCTTCCATCTCAAGGTCGTTCCTTTAGTGTTACATCTGTATGTATGATTATCATAATATGTCAGATTTAGAATTTGTAAGGAACAGCTGTCTGTTAGAATAACTCTTTGTGATGCAGATCTGTTCTCACCACAGTATCCTATCAAATCTTTACTAGTAACATTTTGCCAGGAATAAACATACGGACAATGTAACGTGAGAGATTCTCCTAATGTTCTGTAGACTAATTCATTGCACTGCACTGCAAAATACATAATTGACCATAAAAGCAAATTCAGTGTAAAGAGTTAAGTTTTATTTATTGGTTTTCGGTTTAACGCCTCTATAAAAAATATTTCAGGCATATCGCGCCTATCAGTTATACTGGTGGGGAGGAAGGAAGTCGGAGTTCCCGTAGAGCACCAGCGGCATTGAGCAGGTACCTGAGAAACCTTATCACATGCGATGTGAGTCAAAAGCTTCATTTTTGCATTGGTACAAAGCCAGCCATGAACTAACATCATATAGGTAAAAGGTAATATGTAATTATGTTTTACAATAATAAGAATAATTTTTCAAAAAAGATTCAATACCAATTGAGTCTATTGAGTACAATGTATAGATTTCTTAAGGGAAACAATAAATCGTGAGCCATACAATTCCATATTGGCTAAACATTTGGAATACAAGACAAAACTGAACATAAAACATGTTATAAAAGACGTTATTATTTAGCAAACGTATAAAATATTAGGGATCATGTTCAGGTGAACAAAAAATATTGAACAGCACTTTCTTTATTTACGGGCTCATAATGTAACTCGTATACAAAAGCGCTGATCAGTAATATTTGATGATCTGTTGTCATCACAGTATCCTATCAAATCTTTACTAGTAACATCCTGCCAGGAATAAATATACGGACAATGTAACGTGAGAGATTCTCCTAATGTTCTGTAGACTTTTTCATTGCACTGCACTGCAAAATACATATTCAAAAAATATCGGAACATATTTACAAGTTGATTTCAGTCGACTTTAAACTTTTTCTGCTTAAATCTTGATTGTGACGAGTGGTTGAATAAATAATGGCTATATGTGATAGTATTTGCAGGAATATTCTACCCTAATTTTTACTGAAATAAAATTCTTCTCCACTTACGTATGTAACTAGTCAGATTGGCTGAATTTCTGTTTGATTATTGTGCTTCGTCTGTTACTGTTCTAGTATCTTTGACTTTTTTTGATAACTTGTAGAGTTTTGGGATCCCGCTGAACAAGTTAATGCACGCGACATGTTTTATGAGCCTGTCTCAAATCAGACATTGTGGTCAAAGGTTTGTCTTTGTGACAAATGTTTGCTACATGTACATTTTTGATAAAATTCAGGTAAAAGCCGCATCCTTTTACGTACAAACGTTTCGTATATTTGGAGCGATTTGGAGCTTTTCACACGGAGGGGGAATTCCACCTTTGTCGAAGGTCCTGTAAAGACCATTATATTTGTATATATTTTGTCAGTTTTCCTGGTGTTTGGAATGCGATCTCTCTGACAATTAACTCATATCTTTTTATTTTCATATTAAATGCAATACAAACTGTCCACTTGATTGAAGAATATAAATTTATTTGTCAATACAAACTCGGATTGATTTATCTTACCCAACTGGAATATAAATCCAATGACGAAAACTGCGAAGCAACTCATAACCATCTGATTTCCAGTATGTAAACAACATACACGATGTGTTAACATTTGCGCAATATATTTGCAATTAAAAATGCTGTTAAATTTAGACATGAAAATGAATATTTCCTTGTTTAGTCAATTATTCCAGTATATTTGTTTGGAAACATTCGACACTTGTTTACCTTTTAAGCGCCCTTGAAACAATTATTACTAATTATCTGTATGTAAACATTGTGCCTCTCATAGTTCAACAATGATAATATAGAATAAAAAACACTTCCTAAAAAATTGCAAGTATACTTGAGCTTAACCCTACATTCAGCAATCAAGGGAGGAGTTTCAAAAATTTAATGAGTAGATTAAACCAGGATACGCGAAACGTTAACTACGATTAAATCTGATTTAAAACGCAGATAACTATTAACCTTTTAAAAAAGACTTATGTGAGACATATTTATAAACTAAATAAGTGTTATACAGTTGTATTTGGTTCTACTGTCAGTGTATAAAAGTTCCTTATAATATTTATTCTATCAGGAAACATTATGATAATAATATTTGTTCTGCAGAATTTATTTTATGGAATAGTTATTCCATCACTATTATATTTGTTCCGAGGTAAAAGAACATATCTTATATAATCGTCTATTATAATAAAATTTCCTGATGAATTAATAAAAACATTATAACTA
>JAULBM010300385.1:0-14867 GCA_032357055.1 Geukensia granosissima
TGTCAGTTAGGAAATTAACCACATTTTCGCGAAAGTTGGAAAATACACAGCAATAAGGTTTGACTTTAGTACTCTGACGCAAAACTAGATTTATAAATAGTAAGTTTATTGAAATATATGTAGTTATTAATGTTAAATTTCTACTAAAGAATACGATAACGATAACGAACAATTACACTCCGGAAGTAGATTTCCTACTGTTCCCTACTCACTGCGCATGATCGAAGTAAACGAGTCAAGGGCAGATAACAATGGTTATCGGAAAGGCCTATAATATCAATCGTACTGTGTATAATGTTAAATGTACAGCGTATATCAATAAATGCACTGCGTATATCGGAAAACCTCATCAGAAGACAGCTAGGACGTCACTGCGACGTAGTATTTTGACGTCTGATAAATATAGAATATTACATGGGGGTTTCCATACCATACTCCATATCAACCCGAGACACCCATATCGACCCGAGAGCTTTAGCTCGTGGGTCCGATATGGGTAGAGGGTTGATATTGGGTATGGTATGGAAAACCTCATATCATATACTGTTTATCATATATTTTAACTTTTAAGGTTGCTTTGGGGTATGTCATGGAAAAGCCCATATAATTTTTACATACATATTTGAAACTTTTTTTTCTAAAAACTTCTCTTTCTCTCAAAATGTTAAAGCAATGCCAATGATATATATCTTGGAAAATATTCATGTCAATATTATCATGTATATCGATCTCTATATGACTTGATTTATATTTTATAAAACACCAGATGGGAACCAACTACAGACTTAGACAAACACAATACATTGGATACACAACTTTTTTGTGCTTTTGACTCGAGTTGTATCAAAATTGTCGCATTCTTGTTTTTTCCAATATTGATCAACGTTGTGCTACCCGATTTCGGCGTTAATGTGTGGTTTTGACAATATGGTAACGTTATTAATAAGGATAATAATCGGATTTTTTATGGCAACAAAGCTGTGACATTTTTTAATAATTAACGTGTGAAAAAATATTCTAGATTAATGCAAACGGCGTTTAAAAATGGTGGTTTAAAGCATTTTTCAATGGGTCAATGTACATGACCCCGATTCGGCATCGAAATTGGAACTCTTTGTCAGTTATTGTTTAAATTTTTCTACTATTTTATGTTACCAAATATAATTTAAAACCTAAGTCCTTTTCCACATAATTCGCCCAATGCCTATGATTACTATTTAATAAAGCTCAACATCTCTGCAATATGGTGCTTTCTCTCACGTCCGCAATGGGGTTATTTTCTAGGTCGTCCTATTTTGTTAAAATTCTAAAATTCCCGACCTTTATAAAATAACTAACCATATTTTTATGCCCATATATCTGTTTTTGAATATTAATGTAAACAAAATTTTCAAAGACGATATGATATACATTGGAATCACGTGACCATCTATAGGGGTACGATACGGATGTATTTTCCGTGATGATATGGATATCATCCCGGCGGGATGGTATGACTGTTACATCTTCGCATGTATCATCTATGCAGAATTCCCATATTTTTATATAAATATATGATAATTTAAATTACCGAGTGAATCCCCCTGCCAACCATTCTAATGACCAGTCAACCGACTCGGAAAGCCCAGACATGGAAATAGCCAGCTTTCCGTTACCACATTTGTCAACCTCAAACCAAACTGCCACCAAACCTACATCCAACAACATACCAATATAAAGCCTGAACTCAATACAGACAGTTTTAAATACAACAACGTAAACACCTTCCTTAATTTGCTTTAAAAAAAACCAACTACTAACCTTACAAGCCACAGAAATACCACAAGGTCCAACCGGGGACAATCTTACTGAGCCAGGAACTTGAATCCAGTGGTAAGTTTTACTTAATTTGCACTGTTTACTGAGGGGGAAGTCTTTTACAGTTTGTCGCAGGGTGTGAACATGTGTCCATTATTGATAGGCCTAAGGGCAACCTGTATGTTTGGGATTTACACGTTTTGGGTGGCTGTCTCATAGACAATCATACCATATCTCTTTTTTCTATATATATGAATTTCCTTTGTAGGACGTTAAAACCATCAAACCACACTGAAAATCATTCATTACAGTCTCAAATTTATTTTTGCCACAACAATAAATGTTGTTGGGAATGGGGTTTAACAGGAATACCACATGCGACTATGGAGTACTGAACAAGTCCCCACTACACCGACGATGCAGTGAACCACTAGCGACGACTAGCTCTGCCGCTGTGTACGGTGGGAAATCGCGGCATGAAAAATGTATTAATGAAGAAACCGGTCCGATTTCCACAATGACCTTGTGGTTCTGACAAGCTTCCATCAAGATACAGAAATCCAAACAAACGAGATAGGAAGCCAAATCTGACGATCGGGACACATACGTTTCGAAAGCCTTTCCGTATTTTCATTGCTTTAGATATTAAATTAAGGCAGAAAAATTCCGTAAAACATTGTTTGATTAATTTTATGTCAGACAAAAAGCATGTGAATACCTTCAAGACTTCTGCTTTCAAAATACAAGTTTAAAAGTGTTGCATAATCATTTTAATTTTTTTTATGCTATCTATAAGTCCATCTCAGGAAGTAACCGCTCATCAGAAGCATTAGAACTAAAACATTGGAAGTCCGAAATCCAGACATAGTAAAAGAAGAACTCAAATTTAAACAAATGCAAACAGAAGGCCAAATCCAACGGCAGGGACAACTACTAGGTGCAATACGTTTCGAAACCTTTGCGTATTGTCATTGGTTTAAGAACAATGAATCCAAATAACTGCTAAACAACCCTCCTTGCAGACCACATTACTGCCTATAATAGCGATATCTAAGTTACAAAAATAATTCAAGTCTCATTTGTCACATCTAACTAATATCATTTAATTGCTGTGTATGACCTTAATCACCACACTCAAAAACCACAGCTGGTAAAGTCACTCATCGCAAGTGACGTTATTGTCATCGAAACGGCAACACTTGCTGCCTGGCACGAAATTTTGTCCGATATTATGCATGTTGTAATGAAAGTAATGACCAACTTCTTGTAAATCCCTTGACACAGGGACCCAGTGTGAAGAATTTATTTCACATCGAAACCGGTCTGCATTGTACGACACTGTAGACCGTGAAAGAGCCGTTGTTACACCAATACCAATGAGTTAAGCTTCACAAAGTCGTGTAACCTACACCTACAATTCATACGACACGAAGTCGACCAAGATACAGCTTAAACCACGCTTCCTGAACAAATTACTTTAGAAAAAATTCCAAATTGCCTTCATGTTACAATACAACGTTCCACCGGGGACGTCCAACTGAGAACATTGATTTGATGTAGGCGCAAAAAAACACCCTTTAACACGCGAAAGAAACCCGAAAGGCAAAATCAATAGACATGGCAAACGAGTGAATAATACAAAGACACGTGTTTTTGAATGTAAAGAGAAGCTTTGAAGTAATATTTATTTTAGTTCATTAAACCAACAATACGCCACGTGCAAATTAATGTAAATAATTTTGTACTGTTATTTCTCCTGTTCGTGTTTTAAATGAAAGCATTTATCAAAGAGCTGTCATCGTAAGGTTTTGCAAAACAGCGACAGTAATGTTTAATGGTCACGAAATGACGTTTCAATTAAACAACGCAATTGTTGCTGCTTTCTGTTAACGCGAAATATATGTCAATTGATGGATCATGGGAAATTACATCCTGCATCAGTAACGTCTAATTTGTCATTAATTACGCAATTAAGCACCATTCTTTATCTTAGACCTTTAACATATCTGCAGACAGGTTTTGCTTCATTAAGGCTATTTTGAATTTTTTTGGGGGGAGGGGTCTCAATGTTACAATTTTTCCTATTTCTTGCTTATACCAGGGTTTGTTCTTTTCACGGCAAACAACCGGTCTTGCCGAAAAAGAAAATTAATGATCCTGTGGCACGCAATGCTGTCTTAATTTAACAATTAGGAATTGTGATGGTACTGTTTGGATTCTAAGAAACAAGGCTTTTTACCACAATCTACTGTTGGGTTTTCTCAGAAACAAGGCTTTTTACCGCAATCTACTGTTTGGTTTCTCAGAAATAAGGCTTTTTACCTCAATCTATTGTTTGGTTTCTCAGAAATAAGGCTTTTTACCACAATCTACTGTTTGGTTTCTCGGAAACAAGGCTTTTCACAACAATCTACTGCCATCGGCAAGTTCAACTCGGAAACCCAAATCAACGACAAATCATAAGTATGTTACTGGCAATGTCAATATATATGTTCCGTTCACAGGATTGCAACGGATTTCTGGATGTCTCCTTGATGAATTGGTTTTGATCATGACGTCATAAGTGAAGGCCGCCGAGACTGTACAGAGCATTTATCGAGGTTCTGAATCATTCCATTTTTAAAAACATGCAAGTCACTTACCCACTCCTTTGATATCTGATAAATTAACCTTGAACCAATTTCTAATTAAATAGTTTTGTACCAATACAGTATTGATTACAAATATGTTCACGTTTTGTTTTTTGTCAAAGTTATCATTACATTTACATTAACTCGTAAACCATGGAAACCCTTTTTTTTAAATTCGATACCTTTTGATCTTTTGCTTTTGCAATATTACTGGCAATTTAACAACAATTACCTTTTAATTCAGTTCACTAAACGTTATTAAATAAGCTATCGAATAACCAATCAGATCAGTTTTCCACAAAAATACAATAATAAAATGGAAAGAAACTGGTCAAAAGTTCAAAACATAAAGAACTCCACAAAACCATCAACAACTGGATAGAATCCCATGAACTCCTTGTGGCGAGATCTAAATACCTAACAAATGTATTATAGGCCGTAGGCTAGAATATCCCACAGTTCAACCCCACAGAACACGGTTTTTGTGCTAATTCGATGTTTTGTATATACTTTTACCTAATTAATATCAGTTTATTGCCATATAAGAACTCTAATAGCAATAGTATTTGAAATAAAGAAAAAAATGGGGAAGTTATGCAATTTTCAAAACAGAGGGTCTTTTTTACGTATGGACATCGTAACGGACAAAACAATATCTAATAAACTAAACAAAAATCTTGGTAAAAATTCACAAAGAAATTGTATTTGACAGATTTTGTCAATTATCTGCTGAAGAAGATATGGCAACAGCAAGTGAACAAAACTGTTAAGAATGACGTAATTCTTCCAACAACAGGTTGTCTTCAATAATTAACAATTTCAAGATTCCATTCAAACCGCCTAAACTTAATACTCTTGTTTTTTATTAATGACCGTATTTTATCATTTACTGGCCGTTGCGATATAACTTATGGTAATTGATCGCTGTAGTCCCTTTTAGATATTTAAGTCACCTCACTCTGATATGAGTAGTATTGGATTGGAAAATGAACTTGAGGCTCCCAGGAGCCTGTGATTGCTCACCTGGATTACATTTGAAAAGATGTATAATGTCAAAACTAGAAGAAGCAGAGGCGGACTATGCAGCCTGCCCTGGCAGATTAAACTTGCCCCATTTATGTTATATGCTAAATGACATTATTTTGGTAAATTCACATTAATGAATATAATAGTAATTATCGGTCGTTTGGCATAACGGATAACATTATGAGAGGGGACCATTCTACTAAAGTTTGGTTCCAATTGGCTCAGCAGTTTCAGATAAGAAGATTTTTAAGTGAATTTCCCAAAGGGTTCTATGTTAAACTAAGTTCGACCGTTGCGGCCATCTTGGAAGATCAGTGGGGATGCCGGATACAATTTTGGTAAAAGACCATCTAAGGACCATTCCACTATAGTTTGGTTCCAATTGGCTCAGCAGTTTCAGAAAAGAAGATTTTTTAATACACCATCCCCCTTTTGTTTATTTCTAGTAACGGTGGCCATATTGGATGGCCGATCAGGATGCCGGATAAAATTCTGAAAGAGGACCATCCAAGAACCATTCCACCAAAGTTTGGTCAAAATTGGCTAAGCAGTTTCGGAGGAGAAAATTCAAATGTGAATTGTGGACGGACGGACGGACGCAAAGTGATGGCAAAAACTCACATGGCCTTTTAGGCTTTTAGGCCAGGTGAGCTTAAAATGTGGTGTGTGTCGTAAGAGTGCCAGGAACAGCTTACCCTTCCGGTCTACCTATTTTCATTCCCAGGTATTTTTGTGGTCCGCATTGTGCATTTTTAGTTTTAAATTACAGTGTTTGTCAAGTTACGTCCTTTTCGTGTTCTCAAAATTGCCATGCCTGTCGAGTTTCGGGTTTCCTTCCCTTCATCTTCACCTTCTGGATGTTTGTAAACTTTTAATAAATAACCGTCATTAATGATAATCAATCTATCTATCTAAGAAAGGTGGGACCTGAGCATAACCCTTTGCTAGCGAAGGTTGTTATCTATTGGTAAGTTCAACTTTATGCCAGATCTGCATAAAACCCAGTGGAATCGCTGATACATTAAGCTATTCCAGTAAAATTGAATATAAACGTAATTAATTCGAGATGTAGGAGAATGTAATATCGATAACATAATAACAAAGACATGTCATATTTCAGTTCAGCTATTTCTCAGTCCATGTGATTGCCAGCCATAAGGAACAACAATACATTGATGTTAACGCCTAAGTTGATATTTTGAATATATACTCTTTAGCAAGTCTGGCACCAAAGACATCTTACCGGGTTCGAAAATCAAGGCGTCACGGACGTTACAGTAACATCTGAATGAGACAATATAGTGGTGTTCCACCCTTGTTGAAGGCCGTGTGGAGACCTATAGATTTGAAAATTACTCTGTTTTTCTCTTGGCTGGAGTGCAGTCTCTATGATATTAACCTCATATCCTTTTTATTTTCACACATGTACTTTATCTTCAAAGAAAATATGAATTTGACTTTTTGGAACCCTTTTCTGTTTTGCAAAAAGGCAAATAGAAAGTCATTTTATCGCACCCCAGTGTCTAAAATGCGGAACTTTGAAGCCTCAATTGTGTCAGAAATGGAAAATCATCGTTCTTAATAATTTTTATTGTCTGATGGTATCATTTTGGTATAACGGTATGTGGTTTTTTTTTCACACTAACCGCAATATCTGTTTATGCCATTAATGAAGTTCGCATAAGATCATATTTAGCCCTTAAAATTCCATCAGAAATAAAACTATGATAGATAAATAAATTTTTGCAGTTATATGTAAAAATATGTCTATTGGAAACATACCAGTATAGAAAAGTAGACGTGGTATGATTACCAACCAAAACGTATAAAAACATATATGTACAGGGTGTCCCAAAATATTTTTTTTTCAAATGGACACATATCCACACCATATAACAGGTGTAAAAATGCCCCAAAACATGAAATGTAATGATAATCAAATGTAACAATAAACTTGCACAATATAAAACAAGCATCACTTAAACATAAAAACAACGACATTCAAAGGATTACAAGTTACTGGCTTGGGACAGGCACGAAAGGTATATGGCGGGGTTAAACATATTTGTGAGCGCTCAACCCTCCCCCTAACTTGGAACAGGGGTGTGACAAACAAAATAATAACCAACTCAAAAAACCAACTTCACAAGTTTTAACTTTTGAAGTCGATATTATAGTACGCAGACAAAAACAAATAAACCAAGAGACATGATTTAACGACCTATTTCGGGCAGCTAGTTCAAAATCCAAACATTCTTGAATCTCTTAAGCTAAGACAGCAATCATAACACGTTCGGCTGGATTTATTTTCAAAATAAAATTAATAATCACAGAGAACAAGGTATTTTATGAATGCCAAAAGTTAAAAAAAATATCGAAAGTATGTAAGACAAAAAAACAAAACAAAATATTAACTAAAATTAGTTCTGAGTTAGATCGTTGAGCTGATCTAGTCAACATAATATTCAAATTTTTTTTTAAATGTAATATATATAACTTTTATGCATTAGGTTATTCAATAGTATGCTGTGTTTAAATGTACGAGCTTTATTTTTAAAATTTCAATAAATGGTTGGGTGAGATATCTCTTTTTATCAATTTTCTGCAGAAACAACTAAACTTTGATTGATTGATTTTTGCATATTCAGGACGAGAGCATATTAATAAATCCTGTTTTATACTAAAATTTTGAAATTATATCTTTATATTTATGACAAAATTTAGTAAATGTTTTTTACTAAATTATGGTAACGAAATCCTTGACTTAATAATTTCCTAGAAATACAAAGTCTATGTTCGTTAAAATCAAACACATCGCTGCATACGCGGGCAAAAGAACAAGTTGCGACACACATACATCGTATGAAAGAGACAAAAGGAACTTCCCCGTCAAGAAAGGAAAAAATACAATAAGGAATAAAAAATACTCTCTCTTGTCGTAAATTTTCCTATCTGTGACATCCATGATGAGAGTGGCTACGGTTTCACAATTTTGCTTCAGCGTAGCAGAACTGTCAATCCTAGGCATTATGGGGTCGTTTCTGCCCGATATGACTTGGGCTGCATGCTCCGACAATGATGATTTTGCTGAGGTATTCACCAAGAATCTTATAACTAATTGAAGATTTTTGTCGAGAGATGCCCCCCCCCCCAAAAAAAAAAAAACAAAAATTAATAAAATAAAAAAATAACTTGAATTCGTCGTTTTATCGGTCACTTTGAAAAAAGCTTCTTTCATTTCAATATAAACATTTTACAAAAGTAAAAAAGAAACATTTTTCCATGACTGGACATATTAGCAGTTGCAACCCCTTAATGAACCCCTCGGGTGGTTAAAACCAATTGAAAAATTCATGATTAAACATTTATGAACCGATTTAAATGGTATTTCTGTAGATCCCTGCTTGTTCATATCCAAAATAAACCTGTAGGTACTGGTGGCACAGGAATCCTGCAGTTCGTGGATTCCATGCCTTTGTTCCTTTTGTTTACGATTTATCTTTTAGTTTGTTTCAAATTTGTCTTGTCTGTTTGTTGGACTATGTCACCTGTGTATTCTACACTGGAATTGGCTGTTCCAATGAGGTTCGGCAACTGTTTTAGTATATGTTTTTAACTGCAATATTTGTGCCAGGACAGTGTACAGGTATTATTGGTTAGTAAAACTCGAAAGGAATTACAGCGAATCACCGATATGTATTTCATAAGATTATGTTTTGTCTGAAAACTAGTTCTGCATTAATTAGATTTGCTATGGAAACCAGAAATTACATCATATTAATAAGGTTTGTAATTTGTCCATTTCTGGTCTTGTTTATAGCCAAATATATGAATTCGTTATTAGATGTTATTGTTAAAAATTCATGTTGTCACGCTCCGTGATTAGCTTATTGAAATTTCAATTAGACTCCATTTGATGGTACCTGTCATACCGTGCTGATTCATACTGTACTAACAGCATTTTGTCTAGCCAGAAGCTGTCAATTAAGAATTTTATTTCACTTGTTAATCTACGTCTAAATCATAAACAGCCTTGGTCATGGCGATTAATGGGTAATGGTTCTAATGCTAAACAAGGATTGTTTATATCTATCTTAAAGAATTTTGTAATCAGATTGGATAATTTCCTCATGACTTTCTAGACTGTTTTTAATTAAATTTTAAATTACCCTCAAAAATTCTCTTTCAACAAATGGCATAGGCATATAAAAAAATCTAATTAGAAATAATAAAGTTGAGTTGCTAAGTATTACTATTTCTTTTCATAAATATACTTTTTAATTTAATTTGTGAGTTGCGAAAAATAAGAAAAAAACTTAGGTCATAAAATATATTCAGAAGCCAAGTATGTTTCGTATTAATTACCAACAATTTTATTTGAAAACTTTTTCGAATTCGTTAAAAGCAATTTGAAAAAAAAATGGACAAACGAAAACCGTCATAACACATGACCTATGAAATACTTGCCAAAAACACATGTCAAAACATGGTGTCCGAAATGCGACGGAATTCTGGGAACGTCATTTTGGGTTGATTTTCGTTGGTCAATACGTCATTTTCGAGGCCTCTGCGATTGCACAATTTTACGAGGACAGAAGTTTTTGATTCGGTCCATTATGAGTGAAAGAGAAACAAACCAGCTCCTACAAACTAAAGCAGAAATACAAATGTATATATTGTATATATATTTATCAATCAGTATGGACTTTTGTTGAGGTCAATACGTTATATATGGACCTGGAAGAGTGATATCGACGAAGGACGAAGTGCGCGGTCGATATCACTCATTTAGGTCCAATTTTATATTATATATATATATCATATGAAAACAAGGACATTTTAAGGCTTCCATGCAACATAATAAAATACAGGGCCTGAATGTTCTATTTGATACTTGTCTTGAAGGGAAATTAAAAAATTATTCATTTAATCTTTCAAATTCTTATGATGATATCTTCTTTTTGCAGAAAAAAAAACCTATCAATTTCACAACATTTTATTTTGAACAACAAACAACTTAACAAAGCTGTAATAACAAAATGTTTAGCAACAAGGTCAATTAATAGTTTTGAAATTTAAACAGTAAGAATTAATTTTGTATTTGAGCACTGTATAATGTTATTACAATAAAAAAGTGAATAAATTAAATTCAATAAAAATTTATAAAAATTAAAAGATTCACTTTTGTGGTGTGTAGTAATCCGCACGTGTGAGGAACGGACTACATATAGTGTCGTCGACATCTAGCAAATAATTCCTCTCAAACCGGTGCTAGGAGCCGTCTTAACTTACAGTGAGGTGCGAGTTTTTCTCCGTGTTGAAGGCCTCACTGTGACTTTGAGATGAAGAACAGCAATCAAAGCGCTGATTGAGGATTTTTTGTGTCATGAATATTCACACCATATCCCCTCTTTTTTTCCATATATAACGTATTGACCGAGACAAAGGTCCTTAATTTTTATATTATATATGTAAACATGGACATTTTTAAGGCTTCAATGAAACATAATAAAAATACAGGGCCTGAATGTTCTATTTGATTCTTGTCTTGTAGGGAAATTAAAAAATTATGCATTAAATCTTTCAAATTCTTATGATGATATCTTCTTTTTGCAGAAAAAAAACCAATCAGTTTCACAACATTTTATTTTGAACAACAAAAGCTTAACAAAACTGTAATAACAAAATGTTTGGCAACAAGGTCAGTTAATAGTTTAAAAAATTAAACAATAAGAATTAATTTTGTATTTGAGCACTGTATAATGTTATAACAATCAAAAATTGAATAAATTAAATTCAATTAAAATTAATGAAATTAATTTATTCACTTTTATGGTGTGTAGTAATCCGCACGCGTGAGGAACGGACTGAATATCCGGATCTTAATTTAGAATAAAACCGAGTCAATATCATCTAAAAATAGTAAAGTTTTTCATCATTGTAATCACGTGACTGTTTCAACCAATGAAGTAATTAGAAAATCTTCCCATATATCATATAAAACAATACCATTCTTGTAGTTAGTTTTGTTTGATATTTTTCACCAATTGTAATATCAGTTTACATATGTTGAATAGTAATGATGAAAATTGATATGCTATATATGTACAATTAAAGGATAGACATCTTATCAATAACACTGGAATGGTGAATACCCAAGTGGACCTCTGGTCTTCCAGAAGAGGCATGGACCCAAATGTTTCAAAATACAAGTTTACCAGTTTGAAAAAATATTAAATTTTAATACGATATATGAGAATTTCGAGGAGTAATCGCCAATTAGAAGCATAAGAACCAAAACCTCTTTAAAATCTTATTTCATATCTTCACTAAGGTGCTTATATGAAAGTTCATACCATCTGTAATTTTCAGTCCACCAGCAGCAGCATCAGTTTAACCAGTTGTTAAATTCTATATCTTTAATTTAAGGTTTGAAATTCTGTGATGAATCAATGGTTGCATAATATCAAGCGGCAAATATAAATTTATAATCATCAGATATTTCTGATTTAGTACCCCTATCCCTTGCTCGCTTAAAGGCTACAAAGTCCAACCAAGGAGGTTATCTCATATAACCTCCTTGGTCCAACTGAGTACTGTAGTACTGGCGCATGTCCGAATAACAAATCTTGAAATATACTTTTTGCACTACTGATAGGCACTGAAACTGAACTCATATTTTTCAACATGTGGACAATAAAGACCCTATATACCAACCTCCACACAAGGAAACAAGCTCGCAAGCTCGTCATTATCCACGGAGTCTGAAAGCGGAGCGGATATGACCCTGAAACGGAGGATGCCTATATACGTGTTGATGTTATACTCAACCGTATTGTTGAAGAGTTATATCTTTTTAAAAACAAGAAAACATGTTGATATAAAAGTAGGATATATGGCATGATTGTCCATGAGACAGCCATCCAACAAATGACTATCGAGTTTAAACTTCTACAGGTCTCATTACTGCCTTCAATTATGAGACGCACTCCATACCATAACGGAAGCTGTAAAAGACCCCAATACAAAATTTGAAACTATTGATTTGGAACAAATAACAATAAATGACTAATTAAACAACGACAACCACTGCACAACAGGTTTTGGCTTGGTACATGCACATATATTATGTGGCGGGGTTAAAGCAGTTTGTGAGCGCTCAACCCTCCCCCTAACCTAATACAGTGATGTGACAAAACAGCAATGAAAACACACTATTAAAGTCGGTTGACATAGATTTAACGCTTGAGATCGATAATAAAATCCAACAACAAATACACTTTAAACTTGAACGTGATACAAAAATAATTCTTCAGCTTTTATGAAATTTTAATTCTATGGTGGCAAGTACTGGATAATGTTAAAGATGCTGTGATGTTTTTCTGAGAGAACTTTTTTAGGATTCGTGTTGTCATCTTCAGTTTGGTGTTTTGATTGCTGTTTTTTGTCCCTCTTCTATTTGTCATGGTCATTTCTGAAGTCTTTTTTTCGATTTTTGTTTATACTTGGAATCTTGAATAACTCATGTGTACGTGGTCAAATAGTCATATGATAGTACGTAATTTTCCGTTTAAAATCGTTAAAGATTACCAGAAATTTCTAAGAGCATAGGTAATCCTTGGCTTAGTTTGGACTCCTGTTAATTTTAATTGTTTGGGTCCAAATGTTAGTGCTTATTATTTTATGTTTGTATTTTAACCAGATTTCCAAAATTTTGATCTCGAGAACTGCTGACGAGTTGTCAAACATCAAAATGGCCAAAAAGTGGATCAAATTGAAATTGGTATTTTGTGATAGAATGATGACATGATCGAAAAGTGGTCAAGTAATGTCGATTTCGGATCGGGTATTGGTCAGGCTGATCTAATAGCAGTCGTTGTGATTGGAAAGTGATCGAGCATTTGTAAATAGGTTGCGGTGTACATCAGACCAACAGGTTGATGTTGAACTTATGGGGGTACTGATAGGTTTCATATCGGTTTTCTTACCGATCTCTACAGAAACGTTTCTAAAAAACACAACCGCTTCTCGACGATTACCTGATTTTTTTCTAGAGTATTTGGCTTCTCGATCCCAACCTCGATTATTTACATGTCGGATTGGAGTGATGCGGAACAAGGTAGACCATCCGAAAAATTCTTGTCGAGCTTGTCGGTGTTTTTTTCTGATCTGGTTGCGCTTTGTCGAGAGGGTCCTCCCCACAGAATTAATCTCCTCCACATTATAAACTAACTTTAGTTCAAATAGTTTTCGGAGTGTTTTTAGCAATTCTTCAGGTTTAAATAGAGTTTTACATTCTAGTTGGAAGTTTAATGTAATGTGTCCTTGATTTTTTCTTTTTGAAATATATTGTTTTGCTAAACCACCAAAGGATTTCAACATAAAAACCGGTCATCACAAAAATGAGTTAATGCATTGTCTCTTGAGGTGTTTATGTATACTGGAACCAATGAGTCCAAGTCCATCTTCTAAAAATTCCTGTAGAGTGTTGAAAAGTTAACCTTTGTCTTTTTTCCCATGTATAGACGTGATTTGTTTGCTCAGATCTATTTTTGGTGAAAGCACACCACAGAGTTAACCAACGTAACCTAAAATAGCTTTCAGTCTTGCCCGTCGATTTATTGACAATCTTAAAAAAAACCTTGAATTTTAGTTGATATTTTATAACATGAGAATGCATCTATTTGATATTCCCTTATAATTCCTGATCTTTTAATTGATCCATTTATGTTTTTCCAAGAAATCAAATATAACGTCGAAATGTCTTATTTTACTGTCTACTCTGCTTTTTTATCTCGACAAATTCAATCCATAAAATTATTCGTTTCCAATATCGTTTCCTTGATCATTACGACATCTCTTATAACATTATAACTTCGTGTGTTAAAGTACATGCATTGATTTTGTATTTGATCAATTGTTTGAAAGCTATTTACTCCGTACTGTTCGGAAGACCTACCCGTGACAGCTGTTTATGAAATGCTTAATTCCATATCCGATTGAAATTTTTAAAATCAACTTATTATCCCCGCACTTTCGAATGGAAGTTCGGGGATATTGTCGTTACCCTGTCTGTCCGTCTGTCACACATTCTTGTGACGTGAACTCATCCCACATTTTTGAAGGCAGGCTTTTAATTTTATTATAGAATGGTTGCATATAGCTTGTATATGCGCATGAATGTTTAGGAATTTTGAAATTGTTCCAAATGCAAACAAGAGCCCCCAAAGGGGCAAATATTATACGATACTTTTGCGACATGAACTCCTCCTATATTTTTGAAGGCAGGTTTTTGATTTTATTATAGAAAGGTTGCATATAGCATGTAGCGCATGAAGAAATATTTCCAAATGTAAACAAGAGGCCCATAAGGGTTAAGTGAGTTTTTGTTTCATAAATTGTGACATTATACTT
>JAULBM010300396.1:0-14866 GCA_032357055.1 Geukensia granosissima
TCACCTTATTACTTATTTTTAATCATTTGTCCCATGTACAGCTATGTCTTGTATTATAACATTGAAAAATCCGGCTTAAATGCGGTTTCCGCATATCTCTTGTTGGACTATTCGTCTCTGAGGACTATTGGTCTTATCTGCAATTTTGCTATAGGCTTAAAAATATGACAGGAAATTTATCATTTTAATGAAAAATACTTCGTATAATAGTTGTAAAAAAAAGTCATGTTTGTGGATTTCTTTCCTCAAAGAAAGGTATACATCAGGAAACTTTGAAAAAAATCATTTATTTAGAGATTATAGATATTTGTTTTTGTTTTCAGAAGACAAAATTGATATCTCTGACTTTGTATTACTAAATAAAAACAACCATATCTTATTTATATTAAGATTATTTTATCTATGTTTTATATATATAAATAAAAGCAAGTTATGTAATTTAGTACTGTTTGCAACTAACTTGCCAGTCAGAAAGTGTATGCAGTGTGGCTGGGAATGTAAATTACACCCCTGGAGAAAAAATGAGTTTTTTACTATGGGTGAGAACCTTTTATCACAATTTGCATTATATATATATATTTGCCAAAGGTGAATAATGGAGTCAGAATTTTCAAACATTATACCTTGGTAAAAATAAAAGTTCAATAACACAAGAAAGAGTGTTGGTACATCAAGATTTGTAATTTTCTGCTTAATATGTGTTGATTTCAAAAGTCAAATCTTATGCAGTTTATTTTCATGTAGTTTGTCACACCACTCTCCCAGGGGGAGGGTTAAGTACTCACAAAAGTGTTAAACACTGTATCATACTTAAAATGCCTGTCAAAAGTCAGGAACCCAATGTCCAGTGGATGTTGTTTTTTTTATTTTTTTACTTTACTTCTTAATTAGTCTTTTATTGTTACATATGAAAATGGTCACATTTTATTTTGATGGATTTTCAACAGCTTGCCTTGTGGTGCAGATATTTGTTTATTATTTAAGGACTTATGGAAACCTGTAAATGTTTGTAATTTATTCAATTTTGATTGCTGTCACATAGACAATAATACCACATCTCCTTTTTTTATATCCTAAGAAATGTAAACCTTGGTGTAATGCATTGCCTCACTGAAACCCTTAAGTGTAATTCTGTATGTATATTAAGTGTAAAATGCACATTAGAAATTGAGAAGCTGACAAATGTCTTTGATTTGGCAGAATTTTACTGCGCAGTTTCATCTATGTGCAATGAAATTGGATATTTATTTTCTTTGAAATTATATCTGCATTATGCAGCAATTCTTTTATCTTTTAAGGAGACAAATTCTGTATTCTGTGTTTATTGAATATTAGTAAAATTTCTTGCCTGAAACTGAGTGAAAAAGTATAGATAAAAGTTTATGTGGTATGTTTGTCTATTAGACAGCCATCACAAACATATGAATTGCAAACATCTGCAAGTCACTCACAGGTCTTCAAATATGGACCAATATCCACACCATAAGCAGACTGTAAATGGACCAATATCAACACCATAAGCAGACTGTAAATGGACCAATATCCACACCATAAGCAGACTGTAAATGGTCCCAAAATAAAAGTGATGATATTCAAATGTACCAAGAAACAACAATATTAAGAATACTATGTAAAACAAGTAAATCTTTAATTGAAAACAACAACATCCACTGGATTACAGGTTTCTTAAGACAGGCACATAAAATATGGTGGTGGGATGGTTTAACATGTTTGTGCATGCTCAACTCTCCCCCTTTCCTGGGACAGTGGTGTGACAACACAATATTAAAACAAACCTAATAAACCAACTGCAGAACTTTAAGTAACTACTTTACAGATTATTTAATGTCGGTCTTCAGAGATAATATATTTTTACTAGCTGAAACTCTATAAAAACTTGACATTGGTCCAATCCTAATGTGTGACTTGCAATCCAGTAAATACGACTCTGGGAGTTTTGTTTACTTACCACGTAATTATTCCTTTATAGCCTTTTTACAACTGACATTATTAAATTTTAATAGTCCTGCTCTCTTTAATCTAATTGTTTGTACCATTTTAATGTTTTGATCCATAAAAACTATTTATTGAATCCAGAACTGCAGAAAATGCTGAAACTTTTTATGTTCTTTGTCAATAGAATAAACATTAAATGCATAAAACATACTATTGCATTGAAATCAAACAAGAATAAAAACACATCAATAGATTAAAACTTCCAAGGCATATTTCATGAATAAAATATTTCCAGTATTTTCAGATTTCCTTGTCTTATTTCATGCTAACTACAGAGGCGTTCAAAAGTATTGGGTCACTGTTATTTTTCGCTATATATTTTATATAAAACCACATTTTTCAAAAAATTATTGTGAAGTTGTCCTGTTTCAATAAAATTTTCACCAATAACTCTAGAATATTTTGAAGTTTTATTGCTTATTCTAATTGTTGTTTTAAAGAACTGGTGATTTAAATAAACGGTTAAATTTTGATTTCACAATTATACTTATATATGTAGGGAGTTTTGACACCAAAAATTAAATTTTTTGTTTAAATTAATTGCTTATTTTAATGAACAACTCAGTAAATTATGTTAGAATAAACAATGAAACTTTGTTATTTTCTGTGTTTAATATTGAAAAATTTAAGGATATCAGATAATAAATGACTTCACAATAACTTTTTGAAAAACTATGGTTTTATATTAAATATACAGTGGAAAGTGACAGTGACTGAGTCTCTGTAGACGATGATTAGGTATTATAAAGGCTGTAATTGAATATAAGATATCAGTCTCAGTTTTTACAGATTTATTCTTTAAAGCATGAACATGCACGAGACCTCATAATTCTGTCATAATATGATAATAGATATGAAAAATGCACCGAATGGTCATATTTGGTTGTTTCAGACAAGTCCTGGGTGTGGACATTCATTCCATGCAATTACAGCGACATTCTAATTGCAGTTTCCTAAAATATAAGTAATATATGGAAAGCAAAAACTATTAAAAAAGCCTGAATTTGAATAATAATCTAAAAATTGTAAATGTATAAGTGGTGTTAAGTCGACCTTAATGGTATGTAGGTTTTAAGATTGGCCATGGTTGTTAGTGGCAATTTTCTTTAGTATAAGCAGAGACACTCTTCCTGTTAACATATCAAGTCTCTGCTTGTCATTTAAGATATAAATTACATGGATTGTACAAAGACTGGTTGACCTAGAGTCAGAATAATGTGTCTGGGTAAAGTGACATGTCTTCCTGCGGACTGTTGCTTTTGTGGGCTAGCATGTTAAAAATCCGGCTCAGCGTGTCGGTCTAGTACAAAGCAGGGTTCATTCATCATCACTCATCATTAAAATGCTCTTGTCCTGACAATGCATGAAATATTTGCAGCCGGACATTTAGCATCATGCCATCAATTAATCAACTTAGATTGCACAGGAAAATGGCCTTTTGCAAGAGTTACTGTTCTTGAATAGGGAAATAAATGAATGGGTTTCTGAAATATACAAATCTTTAGTAACAAATGAATCTAATCATATAACATACACCTAAACATTTTGGAAAATCATCTTTAGAATGAAGGATTTTTTCACACCATGTATCACTTCTACAGTTTTTATTTGAATGTAAATTTTGCAGCTGCTTTCAGTAATTATTCACAAATAACAAACTGCATATAACAACAGATATTACATAGACCATTAAGTAATCAATTTGATAAATATACATCAAGGCATATTCTGACATATATGACACAATGTATTACTGCATGAAGTGATGTAGGTTAACATGCTTCTGAGACTAATAGACTTCAAATACCAGATGCCTCCCTATTAATTATAAAGACATGTTATGTAAATAGAAATAGTGTTTGAACTATTTTTATATTCTTTGGCAGTAAATCCTGATTTATAACAGGATCCATTATTAGCTGTTAGATGTAATATAAAATATATTTGAAGCAACACATCTCATGCAGTGCCAAGAATAAACATAACATCAAAGATATCTTAGTACATGTATAAACAGAAGAATTGTCATGTGGCATTAGCAAGATTTACTCATGTACATATAATATTTGTGCTAAATTTCCCTTGCTTTATTACATAAATACACACATAAATAAATAAATCTTTACTCTATTTGTAATTCAATTCCTGGAAAGGCTTCCTTTTGGCATCCCTTTGGTTGACAGAATAAGGGACCTCATAAAAATACATTGTGGGGGTGCCAAAAGGAAGTCTTGCCTAATTCCTCGTATTAGGGACCTCTGTTGCTATAAGTGACCCCACCTTTATTTCGTTTGAAACCCATTAGCTCCCCTTCAAAATAATGCTATTTTAAAGCTTTACAAGATGAATGAACAGAAAAGTCTTAGAAAAAATGCCAATTTGATATCAAGAGACATTTAATTTAGGGGAGGGAAACTAGAATTTTTAATTTCAGGCAAACCTAAACAATGATTGATTGCTGAACATCCAGTGGCAAGTATTTCATGCATATTCAGGATGAGAGCATATTAATGAGTGAATGATGATGATGAACCCAGCTTTGTACTAGACCGACACGCTAAGCCGGATTTTTAATGTGCTAGCTCACAAAAGCAACAGTCCTCAGGAAGACTTGCCACTTTACCCAGACACATTATTTTGACTCTGGGCTGACCAGTCTTTGCTCTTACTCCTTAATGCTGTGTGCTAAACGGAGAAGCAGCAAATACCAATATTAAAGTCTTTGGTTTGACCCAGCTGGGGATCAAACCTACAACCTACCGCACTCGAGGGGAGCACACTAACCATAACACCATCGAGCCGGTCACCTAAACAATGAAACATAAAATATTTTGAATGAGATGTGATAGAACCCTGGATTTTGGCCGATTTTTGAAATTGCCCCCTTTTTCAAATTTTTTAAGCACTTTTGGCGCTTAATATGAAGAATTAAAGGTTCATAAGGGGTAAATTTCATCCTTGATGGTTCATAAGGGGTTCATTCCATGAATTTCAACCAACCTTGCTGAATTATAACAGATATCGTGTTAGATTGTATAAAATATAGAATATGGAATAAATGCTGGAAAGATGGCAACCAATTCGATCCTCATTTAGGTAATTGACAAACATGACATTTTTCAGGATTAACCTTTATCAAATATTAATATTTTTGACATTTTATATATAAATCCATTAGCACTGATATTTGAAAAATTCAACAAAAAGCTATTAATTATTTTGATGTTAAGTCTCATATGCTGTGTGGCAACATTTTCAGGGATAGAGCATTGGGTTGAAGGGAATTCTGCTTTTTAAAAACTGTACTCCACATTTGGGATTTTTATGGGTGGGTAGTACTATTCTGGTTATATCTGGTAGGTTGAGTTGCAGTGTTGAACTAATTTGTGAGATTTCAACACATGACCTTGGTAGGACTTTAATATTCGGATAATTCCAGCCCTCTCCGTCTCTGGAATGCAACAACTGGATTATTTGGGTTATAATTAAGGACGAATTTAATCAATTAAAGCATTGGCAAGTTGGTAACCAGATGAGACCAGAATCTGGTTTATAGGGTGGCAACATTATGACTATTATAGAAATTTGTTTATATAATCTGACCATTATTTACATGTATAACCATGACTTACTTTGATTTCATTTAACAATAGACCCATGTAATATAAGGAAGGGGGGTTAGGTTACAGATTGGATTTCTGACCTTATAGAGATACAACAAGCTAACTGAGAGATACAAGCTATATGTCATATTTATATATTTGCCTGCCAATGGGAAGCCCATATTCAACTATTTAGAGTAAAGTGTTAAAGAAAATATTGATACGGAAAAATCACTAAATCCTAGAAAAATCTATACTAGGAAATATTGGGGTTGCTACGTAGCAACAAAGATAATTGTAATGTTGTTGAGTGTGAAATTATTCTTTTACATAATCTACAACTTTCTCATGGAGAGATCTTTTCTAAACTTATGTCTCATTTGATAATGATAGGAAAAAAACAGCAGATTTTAACAATGCTGAATTCCTTCAGACAGATTGGTTGGTTGGATGTTTGTTTAACGTCACCAATACAATTTTTAAAATTGTGGAGGTAAAGCTTTTTTTCAACCTTTCATAAAGTTACAAATCATTTTAAAATAGTTAGGAAAAATTTAACAGAGTAGGGTTTCATCTCTGTTCAAGACCTGGTTGAATGCTCTAGATGTTGATTTTAGGATGTTGATACTGTTTGCTTGATAATACATGTAACTCTACTACAGTATGCTCATTTCTGGTACTCATTGCATTGTCAGTAAATTAACACTGATGTAATGACAAGATAACTGGTCTGATGATATCCCTGAGACTAATAGTCCAACGATAGTACTATGAACTGTTGTACGTGTACTGACAAAACTGCTGGTCTGGTGGTATCTCCACTGATAGTAGTATAGTTGGCCAGGGGAAATTCCTAGGATGAACATTCCAACAATAGAACTATGGACTGACTGGTCTGGTGATATCCCCACTGATTGTACTATATATGGACTGACTTACTGACATGACTATTGGTCTGGTGATATCCCAGGACTAATAGTCCACCAATTGTACTTGCTAACAAGATATTCTACACTCTCACTGATGAAAGTTCATTCTGGTTCATATCTACAGGGCAGCTGAATTTACAGAAATTAAATAGAAATTAAACTTTTGTATGGCTTTAGAAGTCTGGAATTGTCATGATTTCTTTATATAACGACAGAGGGTCTTGAAGTGAAAAAGGTGCAAATATAGACATTACTTGTAGTAAAAAATTGAGCAAAGAGATATGGATAGATACCTGACTTTCTTTAAAATAGATGCATGAATTGCGGTGAAATAAACCATTTATTTTTTATGTTTCATTGGTTATTTATTTTAAAGGTATCAGTAATCTGCCATTAAATCAGGAAATGTTTACTTGAAATCTTGGCATCAATTTGTACTCTTGGCATTGACTTTTGCAACAATCAAGATACAAATACCAATGTATTTATTCTGTATTGCTTTAATTAATGCCAAAATAAAGGGGTTTGAACAGCTTATTTATTATCTTCAACTACTGTTCTCTGTATAAATGTACTTTGAAATGTATTATTTCATGTTCACCCATATTACTGTGGATTTAGAACATCTAGCTATTTTTTAATCTTTGAATATTGTGGGGTTTTGGGGCTATGTTGGACATCAGGGAATATTTAAGGGCACTATGTAATATTTTAGGCTCATATGATAACACAGTACCTTGTAAATTCTTCCAGCCTTTCTCCTTAGCCACAGGTTTATTTTACTTTACTTCACATATACATCATATCAAAGATATTCCACCCATGTTGAAGGTCTTGTATAGACCTCTAAATTTGAAGATTCCCTCTGTTTTTCTTGTGGTTGTAGTGCAGTCTCTCTGACATTTACCCCATATCTTTTCGTATTAAACTCACATTTTTAGATTTGTGTCAAATATGTGTCTTAATATATTGATAATCTCCATTCATTAATAATCTAATAAGATTTCAGAAAATCTCAGTTATTTCATTATGGTTGCATGGTGTCAAAACTTGATCATAAAAATCCTATATGAAATCTAGAGAGACTCATGAAATTCCAATTTTGAACTATGCTAAGGCTCAATGGTCTAGCAATATTTTTCTATTTCTACCCTATTACAATAATAAGAAATTGCATTTTTTTCTTGCCTGCGACAGCGAGACATAGGTGTTACTTTCCGGCGGCAATGGCAATGAAAACTTAACCCTAGTCAATGGACTGTGAAAATGAGTTCAAGGACAAAAGACATTTGGCAGACTGACATGTACTCCTAATAATCAATGACCACACCCAATATTGCTGACCTGTTATATATTCTTATTGTTTATTTGGAGTACATGTCAGTCTGTCAAGTTTTCATGCTTAGGTCTATTTCTCATTTACTATAAGTGATAGGTCATCACTATTGAATGTGCTTATTGATTATTAGGAGTACATGTCAGTCTGCAGTGATGGCGATGAAAACTTAACCCTAGTCAATGGATCGTTAAAATGTAAGGTCAAGGACAAAAACATTTGGCAGACTATCATGTACACCTAACAATCAATGACCTCACCCAATATTGCTGACCTGTTATATTTTCTTATTGTTTATTAGGAGTACATGTCAGTCTGCCAAATGTCTTTTGTCCTTGACCTCAATTTCACGGTCCATTAACAGGTTTTCATGCTTAGGTCCATTTCTCATTTATTATAAGTGGTAAGTCAACAATATTGGGTGTGCTTATTGATTATTAGGAGTTTACTGTCAGTCTGCCACATGTTTTTGTCCTTGAACTCAATTTCATGGTCCAATGACCAGGGTAATGTTTTCATGCTTTGGTCTATATCTCATTTACTATAAGTGATAGATCAACAATATTGGGTGTGCTTTTTAGGAATACATGTCAGTCTACCACTTATCTAATGTCATTGACCTTATTTTCATGGTCCATTGACTAAGGTTAAGTTTTGATGCTTAGGTCTGATTCTCAGTAACTGTAAGGGGTAGGTCAACAGTATTGGATGTGGTTATTGGTTGTAAGGAGTACATGAAATCTGCCATGTATCTTATGTCCTCGACCTCATTTTCATGGTTCATCGACTTTACTCAAGTTTCATAACTGATCAACAATAACACACCTTTTTTATCATGTTTTCATTTTCTAACTATTGATTTATTTAAGTTAAATGTCCTGGTGGTATTACCTGCTGAATATTTAGGTTAGAAAATTATTGTGTCCATACATTTATAGGGTCAAAGCTGCATATGCAGGTGAGACATTTTTGTGTCCACACATGTTGTCCAATATCATGTTATAAATAAAGATTTTAACTTCATCTAGTAATAAAAAGATAAAGATGCTATTAAACTAAGTAACTTTCTACTATTAATGAAGTACATAATAATTCAGTCAAAGGGAAACATATTGTGTTAATTTTAACCCACAAATAATGTTTCTGGCATGTTCTAATGCTGCCAAGTTTTGCAAACATAGCATCCCTGCCAAATAGCTAATCAGCTGTACAAAGTGGAATACTAGAAAACATAGGGTTGGATCACAGGATGGGCAAAAAGTTACATGGGGGTTTGGGATTGGCCCATGTGTTAAATGAGGGAAGAGTAGCTATAAAATTTGAGAGTCTGTTAAGAATATTTTTGAAAAGTTTATGTGTTTCACTGTGAAAGCAGAAGGCAGATACAAAATATTTTGATGTCAAATATAGCTATAGAGAATAACAAATATCTAAATTTGCTGCTGGTCCACTACTGGTCATTAAAATTTTGAAACTTGTTCATGAATGTAATTCCTAATGGCCCGATACTAACAAAGTAAAGAAAATGCTTATCTATTCTGTGCTGTCATCTTTGCAAAAAAGTCTGGTAGCCCAAGTGTATTTCTGTCAGTATGACCTAGTTTTTATTTCTGTTGTAGGTATTACTGTAAATGTATTAGTATTCACCCATTCAAATTTTTGCAGATTCACAATTTCAAACCTGTTTTAAATTTTCACCTATAATGTCTCACTTGTAGTGATGCAATTTTTAAAATTTACATTTTCCAGGTAGGAATTTTGCAATGAAATCATTCAAATGTTAAGACAACGCAAATATAACTACTTTACAGTAAATGTTAGATGTCATGGTGATAAAAAAAAACAAATATACCAGGACTTGACCTAGATTTACAAGTAATTGTTATCTGAAAATCAAATTACCTTATTACATTTCAATGTTTGCTGGATACCTGAGAATTAAGTAATGGCCTATTGCTATTATTTTTAGCATAGCTATGATGTGTCTACTGGTTTATATGAAATAAATTGATTTGTTCTGGTCTAAGGGAAGCCACTCCAGTTGCATTTTTGTCTTGTTTTTATGCCTTATTCTTAATTAAGGTAAACAAACTAAATACATGTATTTGTTTCTTGAATAAACAGGATGTTTATGATTAGACACGTTTTCTAAATAACAGTGAACATCATTTAAAAGTAAACAAATATGTGTTAAAAAAATCAGTCAGAGCAGTTCATTGACTTATTTGGTTTACAATTTTTGGTTGGTATAGTTTATCCTGATGGCTGATTAAATTGAGAAACAAAGGTTTCACAACAGAAGTGAACTGTATTACACAGGTTATCAACTCAAGCATGTAAATAATAAATGAGCCTCTGTTGAGTTAATTATTATTTTGAAATTAAATAACGAGAGTTGATAAGCAATATGCACGAAACCAGTTTCTCTTAAGATTCAATTTATTTTGTATGGGCTATTTTTTGTTGAAATGTAGTTGGAGTAAATGAGGGTCTTGCTGGGGTAGACTTTAACAGACAAGCCAATAGAAATGTCCCAAAAAGTTATCTAATCATAGAATAGACCAATCAAATGCGGGTATCTGCTTTATCACTAAGAGCTTATTTATATTTCAAAAGCACTCATTGCTGGGTGTTTCTTTTTGTCTGGGTTTGTGTATCCTTTTAATCTCAGCCAAAATCTCCTGACATCATTTGGTAATTTTTTGTCAGTTGCGAGATGTTGCTGAACAAAATAGAAATGATCCCTTAGTGATAAACTAATTCTTGTTATGTACCAGGGAACTTCAAATATCAGTTCTTGCAAGAAACAGGTACAATGCTTGAATCATAAGAGATAATACACTGATTGGCTTGTAAATTTACAAATTAAGAGTGGGAACCTTCTGCTGGTCAGATCATTCTTAATGTTTGTTTACTTAATTTTATAAGGTTGATGTTTACAATGTAACTAATGTTTAATTGATAATTATGAATGATGTTGTGTTAAATATAATTTTCAGTATCTATTGAACTGCCTTCAATTGGACATATCAATTATCTTAACAATTCTTGAAGAACAAAAATTATGGTTGTGTTGCATTTCATTGAATATCTCAGGCTTAAAAAGAGGGAAAATATCCATGGTCATTTTGAATTTTTAACAGAAAATTGCATAAAGCTTTTCTATTTCAAAATTCATCAATTAGGCATTTATCTATGACTTTTAAAATCCCACATCAACCATTTTCAAGCATTAATCTAGATTCTGTAAATAATCAACACTAGTTATATTTAACTGCAATAACAAAAAAAAACTTAATACTATATTCCTCAGGGTTCCTGTAGCTGTAAGCATGCCCCGCCTTAATTTCGATTGAAATCCTTAACAGTCAGGATTACTACCATATATGGAAATAGGTCATGAAAGGTCAAACGGCCCTAAAATGCTTAAAATTTGTCTGGGGAAAAACCTGAGCATGGAATTTAAAGATAATTAAGATTTGAATATAATCCCAAGTGTCATCAAGTTTCTATGCATGGATTTTTTTCCAGCATCCATATGAAGTTTTCTGACCTTGAACAATAGAATTCAACATTTTTGTAAAATATGTTAAATTCTTTTGAAAAATTGTTAAATAAATTTGACAGATTGTTATAATTTGTCTTAAAATTAAAATTGGAACTCTCTAAAAATTTTATTCTATAAGTATATTCAAATTTAAGAAACTTTCCCTTTTTGGTAATGTTCTTGACTGCTTAAGCACCCCTGCAAATTCCCAGTATTGCATCATTTAAAAACAGAAAATTCTTTTAGAAAATGAGAATTTATATCAAAAGACATTTTTTTTTGAGGAAGGGAAACTAAAATAATTCATTTTGAAGTATTTGAAACTACAAAAACAAAAAAATATTTTGAACTGGACTTAAAAGAATTCTGGATTGTACTGATACTAATAAGGTCGCCGTGGTTAAATTTTTTAAGCAGTAATATGGTTATTAATTTTTGATATATTAACTTGAAGAATCATCAGGAAGAATGTGTAGACATTTCTAATCTGAACTTATTCATTTTGAAACTGTTTTTAAATTATATTATATTCCCATTCACGCCAAATATCAAATTCTTATTTGAAATCTGGATTTTACAATAATTACACATTGCATTCGCATGCATTCTGAAAATAAATGGTTATATGTCAATGGTTTGTGATCCAATTTTTGAGTCTTTAATTCCTAAATACCTAAATGTTTAATTCCTAAATACCTAAATGCAAGTATGTATTTTAATTAATTAACAAACATTCTAATGTGCACACATACAGAAAAAGCATTTTTTACATATGTGGATTAAATCAAGTGTAGCAAAAACTCCTTGTAAAAATTACATGTGAAATCAAACTGATTTTAAATCTGATATGGTAAAAACAGATGTGGATTTTCATTTCATTTTATATCTGCAGGTTTTATTATCTAGCTAGTGAATAGGGTCAACTATTTTTAATTTTATTGAACCTTATTATTAATGCAATGATGAAAATATTCAGTTTCAGGGGCCTGGCACTTCTTACAAGGTAAACTTGAGAAGAAAATGTAGAATTGTGCCAAAAATAACACAGCTTATTTACTGTTTTTAAAACAATGATATTCACATGACCAGATTTGTCTAATCACCTGAGTGTATTTCAACTCTACTCTGAAATGATAGTTATCGGTATTACTGTAGAATCACGCTTTTTGTCTCCTTTTGCTTCCTGTATTATATATTGTAGCTCATTTAGGTCTGTTATAAACCCATTTTGTCATTTTTCTACAATACAAAAACATGCGGATCTACTTCCAAAGTCATAATCATATCTGAAATTTACCCCATCTTAAAATATTCAAATTTCAAGTTTTAACATTCACAAAGGCAGACTACACTTTTATTAAAATCAAATTGTTCTGTTTTAATGGTTGACCGATTCAAGTGAAAATAAGAGCTATATTAACACCAACTATATAAATATGAGAAAAGAAATAATTCATTAGGGTCTTTCACTAACATAGTGATATTATTTTTTCCATCTTATGATTGAATTATTCATTTTAATTGCCTGGACAAGAGATACTTAGGCACCATTTAATATGGGAGATAACTCTGGTGTACTTGGTAAAAAATTTCCCCTGATCTTCATTACTTGTGTCATTGAATGTCAAAAATATATTCTTAAGGAGGTTCGGGGGTCTAAATAAAAATCGATAGAATATTTTTATACTTTGTCAAAAGATAACCTATATTGTGCTGTTCGAAAAATTAAAATCATATGTTTATGTCACCGGTCTCGTTTTCAAGCAATGGCTAGTGCAAAAATCCTACATTTTCTGTTGATTATATAGGGAAAAACTTTTTTTTCAATATAAGATACATAAACGATAGAATTCTAAAATAAAATAGGAAAAGATAGCTTTTATTATATATTATCAGAAAATAAAAAGAAAAGATAGGATCACCGATCTCATTTTCTTGCTACGTTAATAAATCTATAATTCTGTAGTGCAATCCTTTATAAAATTTAGTCATTGGAGTTACCTACCCTGACTACGTTCAATTTTTAAAATGTTAAAAAACTCTTTATCCTCTGTGAATGCAGAAAAAAACGAATATACCATTAAATAAAGAATTACAATATGATTATTCTGTTTTAATTTCGTAACATTATGTTTTTCCGAGAAATATTATTTGCAATTACAGAAAAAGTCAATACCACAAGTTTGCGATCCAAAATGGCGGAAGACACCCGAACCTCCTTAAAACGTTAACTTCAGTATAGGCCGAGTCCTGAGAATTAGTGTTTGTAAGAGCTGAAGAGTTACTTTGTGTTCATTTTTTCAATATTGCCAAAAGGTAAAACTGTTGTTTTTTACAGAAAGATGGCTTCCACAGACGATAGCGATGATTCATCGGAAGATGGTCCTCAGTTCTCCGGTATAATGCAACCGCCGCTGCTAACACAACTTCGGAAAATCTTAGACGAATACCCGGATGACGGACAAATCCTCAAGGTAAAAATGACGAAAAAAAATCCTACTTGATACTGAAGCAAAAAAGTGAAGGCGAAAATATCGCGACGATCTCGCAATGGTCATGCGAAGAAGTATACATGAACCCTAAGCCATTTTATTAATAGTGTAAATTTACTGTATTTTACGTAATAAAAAAATAAATAAGATACCAATCCTGCTTGATTTGTAATCTTTACCTGAAAAAAAAAGATCATATAGTTGCTGTTTTATAGGAGATAATACAGAACGCGGAAGATGCAGAAGCTTCCAGTATGAAAATATTGTATGATGGACGGGCTGTTAACCAAGATGATGGCACCAAAGGCAAAATATTCAAGAAATATTTCAAGGTATATGAAAATGTTTTAGTATTGAAAATAGTGGTTTTGGATGGGGGTTGTTATATTTTGTCTTGATTTTAGAGGTTCCTAAAGTGCTATACATGTAAAAGCTAACTATTTGCATATTATTTAAATTACTGTTAATCTCTTAGTCTTACGGCGTAAATTTGAATGTTGTGTCTATGGGAGCTTGTAACATATATGGACCAACTTGTTTTGAAATAACTGCATCAGTGCAAGTGATCTTTATGAAATGTTTTCATTAAGTTTTTTTCTCACATAGGAAAAGAGCACATAATTCATATGCATCTGCTTAATATTTTATCTTTTATTAAACGGTTGTAATTGACAAAATTCATTTTTGTAGACAAAAATCAATTTCTTCTTATATGTATACAAATATAAACTCATACAAAACTAACTTTTATGATTTTTTTAAAGTCAATTTTGTGTATACATACTATAGGTGTTCCAAAATGAAAAATAACCCTGCTTTGCGATAACTGGATATAGATAGCGAAAAAAACTCCTGGCCTCGGTTTATTTATCGGTTGCTTTTGGGTTTTTAACTAGCAGACAGCAACTGCGAGTACACTTTAGAGGTCGATACTTTTGTTGTAT
>JAULBM010300407.1:0-14864 GCA_032357055.1 Geukensia granosissima
TTAACGAACAACAAATCATACAGGGTGTCAAATTGGGGAACGTTCTTTCCAAAGGATGCCGAATTGGGACGGGTAATTAAGCAGGAGCAACTGTCCCCTTACGGACCCCCGTTTCGACCTGTGTGGATTTCTCCGAACACGGGGAACAGAATGGTTGAGAATATATATATATATCTTGTCCAGTAAACGAATGCACTTTAACAGGGACTCTAGCTCCTGGCGGAAAAACCTAGTAAAACCTGTTTCTTAACCCCGGCTATTCGATGGTTGGTTGATTATTTAGACCCTGTCTAACCAAAGGACACTCTTTTAATCGAAGGATTTCTTCCATCAAGCTGAGAAGCCGAACAGCATATTCTTATATCGACCGCCATTACGGCATTGTCATTACTAATTAAATAAAGCAGTTTAGTAAGGTCTCAACCCTCCCCCAAGAAGAGGTCAAAGGAAAAATTAAGAAAACAAAACCATTTACAGACGAATCACAAAAAGTGATCATCTTAAATGAAACAGATCGCAGCATATTCCACCGTTCCTCTAAATAGTCGTATTCTCCCACATAGTCAATCTGATATTATCTATGACTTATTTTCAATTTGATAATATAATTTTCAAAATGGGGAAGGTGCTGACTCCGGGGATAACCTCTAAATTTGTTTTTTTTCATTCTGAATAAGAATATATATGGTTCAATGGTGGGTACATCTCGTCTTTTAGTGATAAATTTAATTTTCAAAATAAGGAGGGTGTGCCTCACCCCCAGGGGTTTGACCGACCCCGGGGATTACCAATGAAATTGCCTTTTTATGACAAGTTAGAATTTATATGGTAAAGGGTGGTGAATATCAACTGTTTTTGAGATAAATTGATAATTCAAATTGATGGGGTGGTGGTCAGCCCCTTGTAGTGTTCATAAATCTTGCATTTTGATAAGATAACGGATAAGAATATTATTTCGATTAAAGGTGGGGATCTCATTATAGGTATTGATATATCTTGGGATTTCCCTTATTGGGTGTGAATAGGTCGGAAACGGTGTTCATTTTGCCAATATTCTTATAAAAGGCTTATTTTTAGATAGATCGTCCGGAGGAACGACAAGTTCTCTAGGGAATTTCTTTAAATCTTTTAGTCAGGCAGTTAATTATTTATGGCGCGAGTGTTAATTGTTCTTCAGTCTAAGATAGTTTTACAAGTTTGTTAGCTCTGTTTAAGATAATTTTGTCTTAGTAAAATACATAGATGAATTTTTATCTTTGGAATGTTTTCTCTAACCATATCTCCCTGATTGTGGGGGATGTATAAATTCACAATCCGTCAAGAGGGAAACGTTAAAGACGCCACGTGTTTAGGAAATGCCACGTCTTAAGCACGTTAAAGACCTCTTATACGGCTCATTTTGAGTGGTCAGTAGGCGGCCAGTTACAAGGCTAAATTTTCCGCCCCTACCCAATCCGCAATTTTTCCAGTGGCAGTCTAAAGTCCGTCCCTTACCGGTCCCTTTGTTACAGTCTACATATTGATTTATTGTTTGCTAACTTGTTTTCGTCCTGAACATGCATGAAATATTTGCCACTGGACGTTAAACAACAATCAATCAATCAATTAATTATTGTCTCCTTTAGTATACGTATCAACATTTCTTGATTATTTACACTAAAATTAACATCTGCCAATTCTTTGTTAAATTTTTGTCCCAAATGCTGTCGATGCTTTTTAATACTTGCACAAAACCTTGTTTTCTTTGGCTATTAATATTTTTACACTTAATCTAGCCGGACGTGTTTTGATTGATGTCTTACAGAATCAGGTTTGTTGTCAACAGTGTTTGGATTTTCAACAAACTGTCAGAAACGAGTATTCTTCCGAGGTCGGCACATCTTGTTGTCTTTTTGGTCTGCTTACTATTTATTGACTTCAAATGTTGAATATTATGCAGTTGATGTTTGAAGTTTGGTTTTGTGTCGTTTTGTCACACATGTTTAACCCCGATACGTACTTTATGTGCCTATCCAAGTCACGGAACTGTAATCCGGTAGATGTCGTTGTTTTTATATTAGAATATTACTTGTTTTACATTGTATACTTATCTGGCCGATAGATAGCATTTGAATACCATCATATTTTTTTAAATTTTTTATGACCTTTCACAGCTTGTTGTAGCTTGTGGATATGTATTATTGAAGACCTTTATGCAACTTGTGGATGTTTGTAAGTCCAGTGTAGAATACCCATGTGAGAGATCGGAAGTTCATAGTCCAAAGATACAAGATAATTTTGAAACAAACTAAAAAATACAACGAAAACAAAAAGAACAAAGGTTAGAATCCACAAACTCCTTTACAAAACAGGAATGGGATCAGGTGCTCTAGAAGGGTAAGCATCCCCTGTCTTGCAGGCAACACCCGTCGTGGAATTTACACATTTACACGTTTTTGGATGGTCGATTATTAGACAATCAAATCACATCTTCTTTTCCATATTTATATAGGGAAGATTTGATGTGCATTTTATTTGTATCATTTGTATTTGTTGGGGAACTAACTTAAGCACGACACTTGGTCATAGTAACTGTAAAATAAGGCTAGAGGAGTGTGACTACGAAATAAGATCATATACATGTATATACCACATGGAGGACTGACATATATACATCATAGAGGTGTCGTTTAATATAATACACCTTGGGGGAGCCTGTATCGCTAACGTGGCATAACAGTTTACAATAAATAAGAGTATGGTTTGCCAATAAAGTGTTGGATCTTCAAACGTTTAACAAGTAAGCTTAGAGATCATACAATGACAATTCCTGCATCTCAACAATTCAATTAGCTACTCGGTTTCTAAAAAAAGTGTGAAGCGTTTCAGAACACATTATTGACTCTGATGTCCATGTTTAAAATCCAGTCGGCAACGATTCTTAGGATTGGTAGAGGATCGTCCAGGAGACATTCCTATCAATTTTGGTTCCAACTTGCTTATCAGTTTCTAAGCCTTTATTTCTTTTGTTTTCGTTTTATCTTTTAGTTTGTTTAAAGTCTTATCTCTTTGAACTATGCACTTTTAATCTCTCACATGGATATTCTACACTAGACTTCTAAAGTAAAGATTGAAATGTGAAAAGCTTGCAGACAATAACGACGGACGCCAAGTGATGAAAAAAGCTCACTTGGTCTTTTAGGCCAAGTAAGTTAAAAGCTGGTAAGTGCTGTGCGTAAACATGTATTCATCGCCTTGTATACGTTATCCAAATGAAGACTGCAGTATGGTAATTTCATGAAAAAAACCATTTTATATTTAACATGCTGCTCATATTCTAAGTCAAGAAGTTAGATTCATTCTGTAACCTGTTTTGTTATAACCTTGATCTTTATACATTTGCATTGAAGCTGGTGTTGCAAGCACAAGCACAGTGACAAGACTTTCCTGAATAAGAGCTGGGACTGCGACACAAATTTATTTGAAAATGGGCAGTAGCGTAATTGTGTCTATAGAGTATGCGACTACACAATTTTCCGGACTATCTGAGTTTACCCCTATTCTGTTGGATCATTGTTGTTCATATATAAATGTGTACCTTAAAGTATTTTTAGGAAATTTGTATTTATCTGTCGCATCTCCTATTAGTCTTATTTTAGGTTTGTCTCATCTACTCTCTTGTCCCCTTATTACTTCCGTTTTATATCTATCAATTTCCAGTTGTTCTTTTTATCCCGTTTTTTCTGTTTTGATAATACATGTCTTAATTTATTACATTGGTTTTTCCATGTAAATGACACAGGCTCACTAAACCTCTGATTGTACATTTTTTATCAATCAATTTTTACTTTAACTTAAAGAATGAATAAACACGTTTGATTCAGTCTCCTCAACTTCTGTATTTACATTATCACATTAAATATCTGCTGTTGCCAAGGCTACCAATATCCATGATCTCACACATCTACAAGTAAGAAAAAAACGTGCTTAAGTAGGTGTATGTCTACTCACGTTTGAAATTAGTCGCTTAGGCTACGTCGTTTTGATATTTTACACCTTTGATTTTTGTTTTGTAAGTGTATTGAAGCGGGCATAGTATTTTATCTCCTTTCTCTAACGTGCTTTTCTGGCATTTTGTCTGTGTTGTAATTCCTTACTGAGACTTTTTTCAATAGAAATATTTCCACACTTAGATGGAGTTGTTAATTTGGATTTTGGCTGTTTGACTGTTTTATTGACAATCATGGTATATCATCTATTTAAGAATTCGATCATTTTCAAAATACAAAATGGTCAGTTAGTAAACATGTTAAAATCATCCTCCAAAAAATGTCAGTTTTTGAAGAAGTTCTTGAAAAAAAAAACTGACGCGAAATATAAATAGAATTAAAAACCAAATTGATTTCGTTTAAAATACAATATGGACATAGGCATAAAATCAAAACTTTCTAAAACGATCTCATATAAAATGGAGAAGCAGTGTTTTACAAATACATAATCAGCCATTAAAATGTTATTGTTTAAAAATGATTTTGGAACTATTTTTTCACATTGTGGAAAAAAATCAACAGTGGATTTTGTATCTTGCCAATATCAACTTATAATATTTCAATTAATGCGTCTGGAACATATTATCATTTTTTTTTATCCCGTCAACAGTTGACGTAAGGTAAGCATTCAATAAAAAATTAGCATGCATTAAAAGGAAACATTGTGTTAAATGTGTCTACACAGAGACAAGGTCTTGAGGTTAATTACTTAATTCTGACAAGCAGAATGTCGTGCCTTAAAAACTAATTTGGATTTACAGTTATAATTCAACGTCTTCTCAAGTACAACAATGTCTCAACGCATTATTCTACTAATGCTTTGGTCGGAATTAGGATTAAAAAATAAAGGTTACCATTACTATAAATTACATCATTTAACACGTGTAAGTACATCAAACTAAATTTGCCACAGCAAAAGTGAACCTCCATCAAATGTTTCACAGTGAAATATATCATGCTATATACATGATATAAGGTTGGAATTTTTTGCCGCAAACAGAAGTTGTAGTATTAAATTCATTTTAACTTGAATTAAAAATTTCCTTATAGGGTGTAATGTTAGTTTTTTTTACTTTTTTAAATTTCCAATCAACCAATTGTCTTGGGTAACAAAACATGACTAAATTTAATTGTTTTGGATTAATGACTGATAAAAGATGTAATTTTAGGAATATAGTAAATTATATATAGCTATAACATCGAAGCGAGATATTTATTAATGATAACATGCCATTATAAGACAGATTTTTTCAATGTCAAAAATTGCACATAGAGGGGTAATGGGAAATTTGTCTTTGCTGAGGAAAACTGAAATCTAAACTGCATCAAAAATTAGAATTCCAACGATATATAACATGACTCAACTCATGGCTGAAATTTAGATATAATTTGACAAATTTCTTTGGTGTACTTAAAGAAACGGGTATCGTTAAGTCAGAAGACAGACACGACCATGGCCAACAAAATGAAACAAAAGAAAAACATAGAACACACTACACTACACTGAAAACTAGAGCTGGAGGAACACGAACCCTAAAAAAACAGGGTGAGTTCAGTACTACACTGAAAACTAAAGCTGTAGTAACATGAACCCTACAAAAACCAGGGGGAGTTCAGGTGCTCCTAGTGTACCCGTCGTGTAATCAGTAGACAAAGACGGTGTATAATCAAAATCAATATTATTTTATGTTTATCTTTAATCCATCCGAATGAGCGGAGTTCGACTTTAAATTTTGAACTTCATGGTGTCAGCTATTTGTTTGTAAGAAATGCCTTTTGACTGAGCAGTAATAAATTAATACCATCTTTTAATTGCTTTTCATGCGTAATAGCCTTGCTTGTTGCCATCGTTTTTAAAATCTGCCTATAACTTTGCATACTTACCTCCTCTGTCAAAACAACAGATTCCCCATCCGTCATCTGATCCTGTCATAGACTGACAGTTAAACCACCGTCTCCATGGGCAACCCCTCCACTTCCCATCACAGAAGAAAGGTCCCCGAGTGTAGGGGTTTCTCAGATAAAACCCACTTTTACATAAGGTTGAATATGGGTCATACCAATTCCTTCCATAATAACAAGTTACTGTAAAGTAATAAATTCACATTTTAACAAGGACGCGAAAAAACGAATAATTGTTCTCCCTTAATATCTGTAGAGGAAATAAGATCATGATATTTCTTCCAAAACGAAGCAAGTGTTTCGACATATCAAATTTAATTTTCCCAATAAACGCGTTGTTTAAAATTATTTCTCTTGGAGCCAACCTTTAACTGCATTTTCTATGCAATTATTTTTAGCACATTATAGAACGACAAAGGACGAGGGACGTTTGGCCCAAGGATTTGGCTTAAAAATGAAAAGTGGGTCATATCTATTATTTTATATTTTGTGTATTGAATAATGTCTATAAAAAGAAAATTCAACATCATTTTCTATTTAATTGGTTCTACAACGGTCAAATGGCACATATAAATTGCTTTAAATATGAAAATACTAAGAAATTACTCAATTCGATACAACATTTGATATAATTTGCACAATCAAAGATCTATCAACTGCAAATGTTTGGTTAAAATATCTTCGAGATGTTTTAGTGCTATCATACCTATTTTGAACATAACGCCACTAAACATTTAGTATTTTTTACAGAAACTGTTATACTCTATTTTAAATGGTCAATTATACCCTGTCGTTTTGTCCAAATGATGAAAAATATATAAGAATAAGAAAAGAAATATTAAAAGACGGTTATTAAACAGGATTTTCACAACATTGTATTATTGTCTCACGAAATCTAAAGTTTGGACCAAACATGGGACTTAACGTACCTACTCCTTTAACTGAAACGATAAAACAGTATATAGTGACAGTCAAAACAGAAAGTTATTTGTTGAGAACATATCTACGGAAGCCGCTAAGGCCCACTTTAAATATACAACGTCGTATTTTCGACATAATATGTCGAATTAGAGACATATGGCGAAATTACGATATAGTATGTCGAATGTCGAAATTACGACATCGTTGTCGATAATACGATAAATATTATGTCGAAGTTACTATACAGTTATGTCGAAATTACGATATAGTTATGACAAAATTACGATATCTTATGTCAAAATTATGATATCGTAGCATAAGATTTACTGCATTTTGATTTTGACAAGGAATCATCGGAAAACACCAAAATCGGATGAAAAAATAAAAATCTTTCGCTATGCACAATTAATGAAATGCAAAATTTTATTTTTAATAACGGTGACCTTAAAACCAATAGGGCTCCTTTCCCGACATATGATGTCGTAATTTCGACATAAATTTATCGTTATTATGACATACCTATATCGTAATTTCGACATACGATGTCGTTATTTTGACATAAGATATCGAAAATACGGCATAATATTCCTTCAAGTGGCCCTAACCTGCTTTCGTAAATAACAAATATAATGAATGCACCGGCAAACTATTAATGAAGTCTCTATGACAGCTTGAAGCGAAAATAAAGTATCGACTTTATAGTGATATGATATAAACTTTCATAATATTCTTTGTATAAATCTATTTAAGCATGGCCTAAGTTCAAGCTGTTTTTTTGTCTGAGCAATATCTTTCGTCGGAATTTTAATAAGCAGATAGAACCAAAGATGTTTACAAACCACCTTTCAATATTTAAGAGCCGAAAACGTCTATCATGTATTTCCATGAAAATTTTGTTAATATGTATTTACGAATATACTCAATCAATGACATTTTTTTAAAATTCATAATAAATTCTTACCGGCTGATGTGAGCAAACCAATGCATAAAAGGAACAGCACAGCCTTCATTATGGCAATGTTCCCTGCCGGACTGCTTCGCATCAGGTGATTGTTTGACAGGGTAATTAAGCTTTGGTGCTCATTTACATAAGCTGAAGTTGACTCATATGTAACAGATTTGACAGCGTCCAACTTTCTGTATGTTGTTATTTTTACACTTGTAGAAAAACACAATTTAATTAATGTTCTTGGTAATTAATTATACTTAAAATACGTCTTTTTCCTATTTTGAATTCAAGTCATACCACATCGTGTTTCCCACTAGTTACCATTGAAAATGACAGACATCATGTATCCAACTTACAATTGGAAAAAATGTCCAACTTTCTCACCAATGAGGTTAAAAAGTCAGACAGTCTAAATTTGTTAACGTGTGTAAAATATTGCAAAAGGATTAAATTCTAAAGTCATTTTAAAGAAATGAAGAACAAATGTGAATTGAATGTTATTCTAGAGGTTTCTATTCTATAATTATATATATAATTATATATCTTGTCTTATCTAGCTGCTGAAAAGGCAATCAAGGAATTGGCATTCTACCAAGAAGTCTCAGAGGGTCATCGAAATCTGATAAACAAGAAATATAAAGAAAAATACCCAGTGTACGTGTATTGTATCGGTGCAAAATAATATTCAGAACCCCATTTTTAGATCGTTGAGACTGGTCGAATATAAGCTTCTAAGTTTATCCGTATCCAACTCAAAATGCCTCGTTATAGAAATAGGCCGTTCGGTTTTTCCACCTGCAGATAGAACCCCTGCTAAAGGGGCATCCGTTGGTTGGGCGGGATGTAAAAATTCTCAACCCGTCTCTGACGGGAACGTTACTGCCATGGAAAATGCCACGCTATCACCACGTTAAATATCCCTTTGCAACAGCTCGTAATGAGTGGTCCTTAGGTGACCTGTTGCTTAGGCTAAATTTCCCGCCCCTACCCAGACAGTCCCTATTTAGCATACTGTGGCTATTAAATTTCCCGGCCTAATCCCTCACTAGACCATTTAAGATTTTTTGGTTTGATAACTTGTTCTCGTCCTAAAATGCATGAAATATTTGCCACTGGACGTTAAACAACAACCAATCAACCAATCGATCAACTATCTCAAAATCAAATTTCGTACAAGTAAGTATTTGAAAATTTTTTTCAATAATTGCTAAAAAAATTAGCATGTCGATTGTCCCTCGCTCGAAATACTGTCCATAAAAAGATCCAAAATCGACAAAAAATGATAATAAAATAAAATAATAAAATCAATCAAAAACTGTCTTTGTAAAGATTTTTAATGTATATCATCAAAATCCGACAAAAATTGATAGATGGCCAGACTTTCTACACCCTCCAGTCCATGTTGCCATGGGGACATATCTATCCTTCTTCGAGGTCATCAACGTCAACATATATGTTCTCATCAGAACTTTTGATTATTTTAATATATGTTTTGTATATCTATGCTCAGGTCCAAGAAAAATGACGAATAGGTTGCGTTTGAAACAATATTTTTTAGAAACGAATATGGGTTTGATAAATATGTTTACTATAACACCTTATGTAGTATTATCAAAATGTCCCCTAACTTATTAAAAGAGATTCTACTGAGGAATTATTCATTCATTATTTTAAAATGGGTATTCATTATATTTGTCTTATCTTCTCTCTACGAGATGTAAAAACTTGAGCTCAGAGAATGACATGATCTCAAGATGTGTTTCGATTCTATCCACGTAGATCTGCACATAGTCATTGAGCATGCTATCAAGTGCATTTTTACGTATATTCAAAATACTTAATTTAATATAAATCAACAATCAACCAATGGAAAAAATGAAAAATAAGTAATCCTAATAAACAAGTTTATGTTTTAGATGAGGTAGCAAGCCATTCGCCCATTTACATAGGAAAGATCCACAAATGGACATATGAACTTCACCATTATAACTAGAATATAATCAAATTTCATTTTTATTTATCATTAAACTCTATAAAAAGCAATTCCATCATGTCTTGTTACACGAGATTATATGTTGATTGCACCCACAAAATGAAACAGATTAACCAAGTAGAAAAATTAAAATACACAATATGGACATTTTTTTTATTTCAAGATAAAATGAATTTTTACCTTCAGCTGTGTCAAAATTATATATAGTTCCAATGGTATATAATAAGACTTTTGTTGAGGATAATTTCGTTTGGTGTACTTCAGCACATAGATATATGAAAAACGGTATGGATTCTAAATTAAAGTGTGAAATTAAAAATTAGTGGGTCATTTCTATAGTTAACAGTTTGTTTAGATTCAATGCATTGTTAGTCCGTTGTTTTGAGTATCCCTCCCAGTTTGTTTATTTTTGTGTACAAACCAGTACATCGATTGAAAAGAGCTAAATGAAAAAAATGGTATTAAAGATTCCATAATTCAAAAAATCTACAAAATGTTTAAATTGCAATGCTTTTCAGAAGGCACAAATCTGTAGTGATCTAAGTGTTGTACATATGTATAAAAAGAAACTGAAATTCCAATCTACATTAGTTTTGCCATCGCCAGGACAATGTTGGTATGGGGTTGAAGATATTTTTTTATGTTAATATTCCAGATTTTGTTGTAGTATTATATATTGTTTACTTCATTCATGACATGTATACAGATAAAAAGTAAAATAAGTACAGTTCTTTCTTTATATAAAGAGAAGTGTCCAAAGTTTGCTCTCTCGTGTTTTGATTTAAAAAATTAACATTGTCGAAACGAATTTGTGGTATTTGTAGTTTTTGTCGAAACGAAATTGCGGAATTTGAAGTGAAACTATACTACAATAGCAGCGATATAGGCTTCTTAGCAAACTTTAGCCAACTGTCATAAAAAGACAATATTCCTAAACTTACTGAACTTATACAAAATATCTAACGATTGAATTGGATTCAGTACTTTTTGCAAATAAAGACAAAATAGGAATCAAAGATATCTTGAGTATTAAAAAGCCTTCTGCAGTCTCATACTGAACATTTTCTTCAGACCATGACAAAATTGGTGTTAAGTCGAATTTCAGTTTTCCATTTTTCCTTTATTTTCAGAACAGTCTAGAAAACGGGATTTTTGTATTATAAAAGAAGGTATTTCATAGTTGATTCAGCTAGAATACTTAGATCCATTGTAGATTAATACCTTCCGAAATAACCCAGTGCAATCGTGACTTTTCATAGATTTTCTACTACTTAAACAATTAGTAGCTATGATATTTTACATATTATTACCGATTTCGATGCATCAGTTTTCAAATATTATGTAGGCTTCCACAACGTATAAGGCCCCAACAATTCCAGAATAAAAATATTTTACATGTACATTGCAATTTAAAATTAAATCTGAATGTTGGTTTTGAAAAAAGGCAAAAATGCCCTTTTTGCCAAGTGTCAAGGTTGTGGTAAAATCAGTTTTTCTTATGAAAAACTTTGTTGGTATCACATTGATGCAAATGTAAAAAGGAATAACAGTCACTTAAGAAGCAAATGATTCAACAGAAAATAGTTATGCCTGTATACAAAGAGCCAAATATAGTGATACTTGTTTCCATGTCAATCAAGAATTTTTTAAGACACGATTATAAATTCTTTTGGTTTCAAATAATTGTTATTTATATGTTTACATGAATTCTTCACATTACGTTTTCGTCCTGTTTGATGTATCTGTCTTCATAATTAAAGATGATTAACTACATGTTTTTGTTGTAAATCATGTAATAAAGGTCTTGACAAGTATATTAATAAAATAATGAAAATAGTGGATATTCGTATTAAACATATCGCAACGAATAGGCAGAATTTAAGGACTTTAAAAATACATATGTGCCTTTTCCTGCAGATAAAGCAGCCAATACTATCGTAGTTGTCTGTCTAAAACATTATACAGAGGTCCTCCGCAATGAAATTCACAGTTCCAACACTTTACTACCTGCAAACTTGAGAGAACAACATATTGTTAATAAACATCTGAGCCTAGGTAAATTCTGTATCTGACAATATGAAAGTTCCTAGACTCATTAAACCTCCGTATTACCGGTTCATTTTTGCGTTTAGTAAATGCACAACCACTTATGTTTCAACTCTATTCACTACGATAATTAAAACTCTCATTTTCAACTTCTGAAACTTCATCTATCAACTACCTTTGGACTGTTAAAATTACACTAGATGTTTTAGACAAACTAAAGTCTATCAAAGGTCCCCTTTTATAATAGAAAGCTTTAAGTTTTTCTACGTTTCTTCCACTCTACCCCAAAAGCTTATTTGAGAAAATTTTCCAACATGGTCTATCGGCAAATATTTGACAAACCAATGGACACACACTGCGCTCCTCTATTTTAGATATATTTTTATAATGTTATATATTACAGTTTGTGTCACAAAATCAAAAACAGGATTTAGTAAACCAGTTCAATAATAATTTTAGATACTTTGGAGGAGTTTAAGCTTTAAAGAATCCAGATTTCAAAATATTGCAACAACAATTATCAAAACTTACCTTAAAAAAGGATATCAGTAATGACCGTACTCTCTTTTTTATATTTGTATTTAAAAATAAAATAGGGTTGTTTCTGTACTAAAACCTTAAAGTTTTCTATAAGCAGGGACGATTTTTCTTATGTTAACTTCTGTTTCTTGATGTATTGATTTCTTGATTGTATTTTCCAACAGGGAAGCAAATATCACAAGCCTCCCATGACTCTCACAAAATTTTATATAAATTTTAATAGAGGTTTAATACAGAAATAGGGCTGCAAATGTTGATTTTTCATACGACAAGGGATCGTACATTCTATGGAAACATTACATAAAATGGTACAGGTTCGACCTTGTAGTCAGAATATATATACTATAACTGGTTTTTATTGGTACTAAAGCTGGATTGTTTAACGCTTAAACATCATATAAATATCTAAGAGTATTATTGAACTAGTCCACCAATTCATATTTGGAAGAGTCAATTTGAATTTATAAGTTGGCGGTAGATGGTGTTGCCAAAACATACAGAAATGTTATAAAGAAGTAATTTGTTATGTCTTTGGTTTTTCCCGGCCGGGGATTGGAACTTGTATATTTATAATTTGTTTCATAATTTTAATACGAATATCTACTATTTTCATTATTTTATTCATATATTTTGTCAAGGCCTTAATAACAGGATTAATCTGAGATTTCGTTTTTGATCCATTGTATTGCAATTTTTCGATAACATCACGACATTCGGTCAAATTAAGTTTTACTGTGTCCTTTTTGAGGAGGGTAATAACCTTTTGTACGTGATAGAGAGGATAGGAGGTTCGATGCTCTCATAATAAGTTGGAATTTGTTTGGGGACTTAGGATATCTAATATAATGGCCAGATCAATAAGATCTATTCTTTTGTTGATATAAGGTATTTTAAGAAATTGATGTTTGCGACTTTCGAGTTGAATAATTTATGGGAGCAGAATGAAGAGATGATGAGTGCTGATTCATACAAAAGACAATACTAAGGGCACTAGTTAACAGAATTTAAAAGTAAGTGATAGTGCATTTGCCAGAAGCAAAATGATCCGAGACTTGTTTTGTAGTTTTACTAATTTATTATTATTAAGTTATTTAATTTTGCGTTCTAATCTGGAAACATCATACGATATATATGTATCTTTATAGTTCCTTTTATAATGTTTAATACGAATATCTACTTTTTCCATTATTTTTAATAAATTGTCAAGGCCTTTATTACATGTAACCAGAAATGATTTTTTTTCTATTTTTCAAAATATGATTTTTTTTTCATAACATTCGGTCCAATTAATTTTAGCTGCAGGGCGATACTGAGAGTTCTTATTACGGAAGGCAATAATATCTCGGTCTTTGACGATCATAACCTCCCAGTAATAAGATGACCACAGGCTTTATATTTGTAAGCAAAAATCTGGACAGTTGCTGTTAATTTCCGGATTTTAAGTGATACAATCTGAACACATGTAGGTCGGAATAATGTTTGGAATTAAACATGTTTTGATACAATGGTTTTACATTCGTGTGTTAACAATAAATAATTTGAATTATGTTTTCAAGTCAGGGCAATTACATCTGTTCTATAGTTAAATGTTAAATGATTCCGGTTATGATTGTCTTAAGAATGTGTTTAATCTATGGTTTTGTTCTTAATTTTATCAATATTTTTGTAGTTTTATTCGTTTAAATCTTCATAATATTGAGGGAAACACACATATACGCTATTGTTTGTTTCAATTATGAATACATTTCTGAACTTCCATAGAAATAAACATGTTTATTAAGTGTTCTTATTCTAAATATGAAAATGGTGATTTATGGGTAAATGTCAGAGAGACCGCATACCACCAGAGGGAATTTACAAATTAAGAGGTCTACATAAGGTCTTCAACCAGGGTGGAATACCACTTCTTGTAAAAAAGCTCTAAATGGCCCCAAATAAAAAAGTGTATACGTAAACTAATACTGCTCCTACATGGAATATATAAAAATGTACATGTAACAAAACATATAACAAAAAGAAAAACCTATTTCCACAATTTCTGACTTTAGGCAGGCATATACGACATGTAGTGGGGTTAAATTAGTTTGGTGGTATCCCAGCTCTACCCCAACGACTAGTCAAAGGAATAACCAAAGAAAACAAAGTAGTAACAGATATATCACAAAAAATAATACAGAAATTCCCAAAATCGGACCACAATGTATAGATATAGGCACCTGTTTGCAGTGCACGCGGGAATGCTACATTAAAAATTTTTTTTCTCTCTCTCGAGATTCCAAGTAACCAAGTGACATTTTCCGCCTAGTAAGACAGAAAGTTACAACATTGGTAATCTTGTATTTTGCAATCTATTGTTCGCTTTTATATAGTCAACATTAATTATGGTATGGCGCTGTCTTCGGCGTCGTCGTCGTCGTCGTCGGTGTTCCTGTCTGTAGACAGGTTGGTTTCCGCACGATAACTTTTGTTCTAGTTTACCAATCCT
>JAULBM010300418.1:0-14862 GCA_032357055.1 Geukensia granosissima
TGTAATTATAAGTATTAAATGCATTTTTTGTAAGTTTCAAGCGATATGAACGACAGTGACTCCGCACATTTTTAGCAGGAAGCGCTCTTCATGCAAAATGTGCTTCGTCACTGTCGTTCATATCGCTTGAAACTTACAAAAATGCATTTAATTCTATATTGAAAGACCATTTATTAAGAGTTATATACCCCTACTGTATTTTCGCGTATTAAGCTTCCAATATCAACTTTACTGGCTAATAGCAATAAATACGTTACCAGTACACATAACAGTTTATAAAAATGCAGAAATCTAAACTATAGTGTATTTTTAAAAGACAACCAAGACAGTAATGTTGACGTGTAAATTGACAATAAAAGAAGGGAATAACCATAACTCATACAAATAACAGAAATGTGACCTGATGATGTCTTTACGAGAAAGTATAAATTGTTGAAATATACCTTTTTCGTCAATTTAAACACAAGTGTGACCGTATAGTATGCCTGTATAAACACCTTAATTAGACGTCTTTTTCGGATTCAGACACTCTACTAATTCGGTAGATATAACAGTTGGGTTTATTATCAATAAAGATTAATATAACATTTACCCGTGGACAATTTGTAATTTGTGCGTGGACACCGGACACCACCGCTTGAACAAATGTTCATAAATTTATTTTCAACCTATATATGTATATAATGGTTACAATACGTATGTGGTTACCGTAGCTGCTTTTTATTTTTGATTTTGACTTTGGCCGCATGTTAGGGGAGGGTTGGGTACACACTACACTCGTTCACCCCCAAAACATGTCTCATGTGCCTGTCCCAAGTCAAGAATTGTGGTCATAGGTTTGTCTTTGTGTTTAATCTTTTGTTACATGTACACTTTTGATAATTAAAGGTAAGAGTAGTATTATTTTACGCATTCACGATTTTTTAGTTGTAGTAATTTAGAGCTTTTCACAATGAGTGGTATTCCACCCCCTTGTTGAAGACCATGTGCAGACCTCTAGATTTGTAAACTACTGTTTTTCTCGGAGTTGGAGTTCAGTCTATCTGACATTTAACCCATATCTCTTCATTTTCATGTAAAGTTACTTCGAAAAGCAATTGATTATTATTTCAGACTAAATTGATTGAAGCTGGGTTGTTGTTTGGTCGTCTTTTTTTTAAATCCGTAAAATGATATCCGGATCACTCACACCAAATAACTACGAACTATTCGGAGGATAAAATGGTTTGTATCGTACAATTTGGATTTATCTTCACAAAAATGACTCTTGTTTAAGATGATAAAACTTGACACCATTACAAAACAATTGACAGTACAGTACTAGTCAACCGTTTATTCTTTTGGGTGACGTATCCTTGCACGTGACGTAGATTCCTACCCGTGATTCTATTTAATCATTAAATCTGCATTTACAAAATAACTTTTAAAGTCAGTTAAATAACATTTTTTGTTTAGAATTTTATTCACTGGAACCTCCATTACAAACAGTGGGTGATATGAAAATTCATCTGTAATCTACTTTTGGAGTGTTAATCACTAGATATTTTTAGAAAAACAAAAGTATGTAAAGGTTTTATTAAGCATGCAACAATATATATGTTTAACAGGGGTATACTCTTGACGAAATTGTATTTTATCGATTTTATTTCATTTTTGAATTTTTAAAAATGCATTATACTTTACTTGATGAAATATATTTTCCTCTTTCTTTTCTTTTCAAAGGAAAAATGAGTTCTTTTCCCATTTTCTTCCTCCTTTTGTCAACTTCTATGACTTTGTTGGTCAAATAGTAATTATCAAACTTGTCATTTGTTAAGTATTTCTGTCTGTATATAATTGCCCTAAAATATGATTTTTAAACTGCTTTGAAAGGTATTACACTTGATATTCTAAAGTAATGTAAAAACGGATTGATGTCTAAAATAAGCTGCGTTACGCTGTCATCGCTTTGATAAAGTTGCAAGGATTGATGCCATCACAGTGGAGTTCCATCACTTTTCTTATATAATTTATCTTAGCATCAACTCTGATTTTTATTTGAGAAAGAATTTTGCTAAAGAAACAAGGAACACACAAAGGCTTAAATCTAACATTATCTTTGAAGTCCTTTAACCAATCCTTTTATCATAGAAAGGTTCAGTGTAATTTTCGTCGGCACAACACGGCATGTTTTTCTCTACTACTATTATTTTTGCTTATACAAAATTTTTATCTTACGAAAATAAACAATAGTAAAATCAACTCATTCATTATTCCAGCTTAGTAAACATGTATTTTGAAAACTTCGTCGATATTACTTCAGGTTTTTTAGGGAGTCCATGACAAATTCTAAAAAATAAAGCAATCTTTCTATAATACAGAAATAACTTTACTTTCTAACTTGACTTACCGTATCAAAACAAAAGCAATCGTGATAAGTAAAAGATTTGTTAAAACAGACAACATATTAGTGTAGCCACCTAGTCTTTCTTTAACTTCATTCATGATGTCCTTTCTGACTTGAGAATACGATTTTGACTGAGTCATGTTGAAGGAGTAGTGGTAGTTGATAGTAATATTAAAGTAAAACATCTCGTAAATATCAGTAATTGCTGATTTCATTGCTGAAATTTAGAAATATACATATTAGCTGAAAGATGCAATCTTTATTAAAAAGGGTCTTGAAAGGGTTCTGGTAATGACAAGATGATCTCTTATGCTTCCCTCTTAACAACTACATTGGTCTTTATGAATTAATGATTGCGAAAGAAAAATGATGGTTAAATTTTAGTAGGGAACCATCCATATACGATTTCACCAAAGTGTTTCCAATTGGCTCTATATTTCTAGACCATTTCCCTGTAATTTGTTTGCGATTGGTTCATTAAGATCAGACAAGAATATTGATAAATAAATTTTCCAAAGTGCCTTATGTTATTATGGATGTCTTGGTTTGCCCGCGAGGAGAGGAGGTCAATCAGTTTTGAAAAAGGTTATCTAATGATCATTCCAGCAAAGTTTGGTTGCAATTAGCTGTTTCAGAAGGATGATGTTTATAACATACCGTCCCCTTTTTATTTTTAAATACGGTTGCCATCTTCGGGCTGAAAGGATTAACAAACTAAGGACCATTTCACCAAAATTTGATTGAAATCAGTTTCGTTGTTTAATTTAAGAAAGTGAATTTTCCTTATTGTTCAATGCTAAACTTCGCTTTGTCGAACATCTTGGTTAACGAAAGGATATTTGTAAATGACAATTAGAGAATCATTCCATTAAAGTTTGGTTGCAATTAACTCAGCAGTTTCAGACCAGGTTTCAGTTTAATAAAACATCTCAAATTGAGGATTTCATTAAATATTTTAAATGCTGGTATCCAATTTGTCAGTTTTTGAGTAAGTTTGGGAAATCCTCAAACTATATTTTATGAAGCTGAAGCCAGATTTTTTACAGATCACCTTTTTTTCGTTATTTAGTAAAGCGGCCCTCTTGGGTGGCAGGTTAGTATGCTGGACAGTTTTTTAAAGGACCAATCGCCATCACAAAAGTTTTGTTTCAACTGACTGAGTAATACAAGTAAATATTCTATCAAGCTCTTTGCTTAATAAAGTTCAGCTGTGATGGACATCTTGGTTGACGTATTTGTTGGCGGTTAGGGTAATAGATCATACAATTTCAGTTACCATTGTCTTAATATTTTAGTATTTTAACCTTAACACCCCCATTTCTATTTCAATTACGGTTGTTTTCTTGGTTCGCGACGTGTATGCTACGACGATAACATTTCAATTAAGGACCATTCCACCAAAGTTCGGTCCCCATTGGCCAAGCGGTTTTAGCTGTAGGACAGATGTTATATCAATTGCTAACTTGATTCGTTTTGTCCCCTATATAAATCCCACAAATACTGCAGAGGTACTGTGCATTAACAATCTATCCAAAAATAAAAATGTGTTTTTAGGTTATCTGTCTTCCGCCTTTACAGATAAACTTTGTGTGGAACTGAAAAAATCGTCTTTGGTGGACTTCAATGCATTCATGTCAAAGGATGAATGAACAAAAATCAATCCAATGATTTTTTTAGTGCCAATAAACATGACTTGTAGTAAAAAATTGATAAACTAAATTTCATTTCGAATTGTATAACACATTGCCAACAATGCAGTAACAGAATGCAGAATTCTACACAAAATTATACAGAGGCTCTCCGGGATTAAGTTAAGAGGACTCCAGATCTTCAATGAAGAGAGATTGTATAAAGAGTCCAGATCAGGTATAGCGCTCTTTACATTGGAACTAACCGATAGTCTGTCAACGACTTGTAGTAGTCTACTGAGAACCAGCTAGATTAAACTAAATCCCGCTGTGACAACCATTTTGGTTGGTCGATGGGGTTGATGGACAAGATTTTGGTAGAGGAAAATGTGAAGACCATTCCACCAAAGTTTGGTTGCATTTTTTAAAATTTACCTCCCGCCTTTTTTTCTAATTTAAGTCACGGCTGTCATCTGGAATTGCGGACGAGTATGCGGGACATAATTTTAGTAGAGGACTATCCAAGGTCTATTCCACTAAAGTTTGGTCTAAATTGATCCATCTGTTTAAGAGGAGTAGATTTAAATATGATATGTTGGCGAATGTCGTACTCCAAGTGACATCAAGGCCTTCTTATCTGCTAAAAATGGACACACGACCTAATACTTATGGGGGCCTGGATGGCAGAATGGACTAGGTAGTTGATTTATGCTTACCTAAAGATTATTGTAGTCCATCACCTATACGTCGTGACATCGCGGCTGAGTTTGTACCAAAACAAACACGGGTTGCAATAAACTAGCATCGCACGTGATAAGGTTTGTCAGTTACCTGCCCGATGTCGGTGGTTCTCTCCGGGTAATCCGGCTTCCTCCGCTAGTAAAACTGACCGCTGCGATATGATAGAATTAGTGATGAAAGTGACGTTAAACCCCAAATAAACAAACAAATCTTACACTATGTGATATTATTATAGTTCAGTGTGGTAATTGAGTGTTTTGATATCCATAGTCTCTTCAGTTATATCTCAGTAAAAGGACACATCTTAATATCGTAAAACTCTTATAAAAACTTTGAGTTAACACAGATGAGATATAAATTCATTTTAACTTTGATCGTGAAGGGACAAAGTCACATCTGGATCAATTTCTTTTCACACACGCAATATATTTTATGCAGGTAAAACTTTACTATCAGAACATAATTATATGGCAATAAAAATGAATTTTTTAATACTTACGCGAAACAATTTGATCAATGACCAAGTTTTTAATCAGAGTAGCAATTATGCAAAGTAAATCTGTGACTGAAAGAAAAAAAATATACGTACATAAATCATAATAATGTATAATTATGATCACATTTAACGGACCAAGTTAAAGAGACATGAACTATTATTGCAAGATTTACAGAATTATCACAATGTTTAGATGCTTTAAACTTTTGTGCAGGTATTTTAACATTTGATTATTCCAAATTTAAAAAAAGTTTCTTATTTCATACAGTGGTAATGACATAAAAATTCACTTTCCTTTGATTCGTCGGTAGAGAAAAATCATAATTCTTAACACATCCTTCTGTTCCTAAAAACAAACGATCACGGAATTTTTCATAAACAATAAATATTTCTTGAGATTTATTATCAACAGTTAATTATAATACCAATGGCAACAAATTAAGCTTTACTTCTGATTGCTTTTTTCTGAAGTCACTGTTCAGCAGATTTTTTTCCAATTAGAAGATTAAATGCAACCAGGAGGATAACAGGATAACCAACGTTCTGTAAATGTCTTGCAAACATATCAAGGTGGGCCCAATATTACCTGATTACAGCAGATGTAACATTACTGATCTTCATCTCGCGGTTAACAACTACCTTCAAAAACCTGAGACAAAAGGAAGTTTTCTCGATCTTACATTTTCCTGTATGTGCCATTACTGATCATATACGCCAGGACCATCAGTGTAACTTTACCAAAATGACTTTTTTGAAATTGCTATAAAATAAAGCAATCTATCGATGCATTCAAAATCACTCTTGTCATAATGCAGTCTTGAGCTTTTTCTTCATTTATGGTCTATTGATGATTTTATCATCCTTATTATACTTATTTTTGATGGGTCCCTTTTCAGGAAGCTATACCGCCTTCGTGTCAGCTATTTGTTTTACATGTATTGGTCATTTTCGTGTCATTGGAGAATTTTGTAATAGTTCAAATGAGCTTTACGATAAACAAAACTAAAATTTATATCGCACACCTGACACTTCACTATGAGGCTTTTTTCTAAATTAGTCAATCAGAAACAACATCCGTAAATTGCTTTATGTGAAATTTTCTGATAAGGACAAATATAAAATATTTTTGAGATATACAGATTTATTAAAGATGTTCAAGTTCATCCTGTAATATCTCGCTCCATTTAGCTTAGAGGTTTAAAAGCTTCATTTTCTTATATTAATTGGTGACACAAATACCAAAAATTCCTATGGAACCATGCTTATTTCCCAATCCGAACAAAATAAGCAATTTATCGAGTACCTTCGAAGGAACTGTACAATACTGTAGTAGGGCATTCAGGTTTTTTTTGCCCCTTTTTACAGCAAACAAATTCTTTTTATCTGAAACTTTGTTTATTTACAAAATGGTCACCAAAAATGTCTGTTTTAGGGAATATATAATTTTTGCAATTTTTTAGCGTTTCTGAAGCATATTTTAAGTGGAATAATATTTGCACACGCAAGAAACAATTACATTCTTTGTGAAAAGATGAAATTAGCAAACCTACAAATCATAAAATAATTGTTTTTGGTTTCTTGAATGTGCACGATGTTTTCTGACATGAAATAATGTTGAATATTACTGGCAATCTACCGTTTTCAACTAAAAACGTTAAAAACTGACTTCATAATGAATCATAGTGCATGTTTTTACCTAACAAAGTTAAAAATTCTTTATTCCCCAATAAAGATTAATAATTTTTTATTAAAATGTCACATATTGATCATACAAGAAAATTTATATACATCTAAAAATATCAAGACAGTTGTATAGGATCAATACACAGCCTAAATGAGACTTACGAGACAATATATTTACAATAAAATGTACATTACTACACATAAAAATCAATCCATAAAAGTCCAACTTTAAATTAAATCATATTAGATTCTTACAACAGACACACTTAATAAAATTAAAAAGAATTTGTCAATAAGTATCATCATAAGATTTTTATTTCAAACTAATTAAAACTAGTTATCAGGTACTAAAAATTCAAAGTTTTTTTTTATAAATATATAACATTCGAAAATGAATATACATATATTTTCATAAAATGCTTCTTCTACAAATAAAAGAATTATGGAGTGTGTTTGCTAAAGACGATTGTATTGGACCACAGTTCATTAATGAAATAAATTTATTAGTTATTCATAAAATTTAAACCTAAGATTGTTTAAGATGCTTTCAAAAAAACTCATAACGAATGTCTGTGTATAAATGGCACATCACCAGGAAGTGTGTTTCCTCTAAAACAATCGCACAATATACAGACTCTATCATTTAACGGTATTGCTGTCTGGAATATCGTCTCAACAGCAATTGGTAGTGCTCCACTCTGATATTGGGATAAAGTTCGTTTAACCGATCGTAGAACTTGACAAGTTAGATATTGCTCGGCTTGAACACTGTCTTTATATAAACGATGTCTTTATATAAACTGTTGCCGTTTACATTGTTATTGTCATTAAATAGATCCTGTATAAATTGATCTTGGTCTAGAGTACACAGTTTCTCTTTAATGATAAAATACATTACATTTGACCATATATTTTACCGTTAAAAATACTCTTTTGAAAACATTTTAATGCTCGCTCTCCTTTCAGTTTATTTAGCCTAGCTTAGAGATTCCAAAGGAGTTGACGTTTGAAAATTAGAATCAATGGCGACCATATTTCTTATCCAAAAAGATGGAATCAGGAAATTTTCTAAGGAACTTCCATAGACGCTTCCAATAACATAAAGTCCCACTTCATTCGGTGAAGAAGTTTCAGAGGAAAAGACTTTTAAAAAATAAGCCAAACAAAAATAGAATTGACCTTGACAGCCATGTTTAAGTCAATTCGGTACACAACAAGAAAAATTTGAAAAGGATCTTCCATATGTGATGACTGCCAAATTGGCGCTATCTGGCCTTGTCGTTGCAGAGGAGTAGACCTTTCTTTTAAAAAAATCCTCTCATCAGAAAACAAAATTGCCTGTAGGGCCATGATTGTAGCCTGTAAGGCAGGAACCAATTATTCTCATTATAGAGGATTTTCAATAAATGCCTCTTATCAAGTTTGGTTCCATTTGCATTTCGGGTTTTAGTTGAATAGACCTTTTTAAAATCAACCCCACAGAAACAAAAATTGTCTGTGGCAGCCATGGTCTGATCAAAACGGTAAAGACACAGCAAACTTTGTACAAGACCTTTCATAGATGGTTCCTGTCAAGTTTGGTTTCCTTTGCCCTTTGAGGTTTCTGAGGAGAAAATGAAATATAAAAGATTACGTACAGATGGAAACGCTAAGTGATGGCAAAAATTGGCCTTATTAACTAAAAATAAAACATAAAAGACTTACTTTTGCAGATATAACACACATAGCTAACAGCCTTTACAATATTGCAAAGAAATCCAAATACACCCATCTTATCTCTGAAAACACCAAATATATATGTATCATGATAAAACATAGTATAATCTGTTCTTTTTAAAACAATGACTGGTCATGAAAAAATTGTGCAAAATTTGAACATCCATGTTGTCTTCAATAATAAAAATATGCACGTCAGAATGCAAGCCCAAATAATCGCTTATAAACACCAAGAAGTGATACCATGGGATAAATTGCTTCAATTTTTAAGACTAGAAAGACGCAAGGAATTAAAAAATGAGACAATAAAATGTTGCACTAAAGACACTTTTACAAATACGTGAATTTAAATGTTTTTGGTAAAAAGCAAGGATAAAAGAGGTTTTAAGTACTGTAGTTTTATAATTATACAAATGGTACAGCGTTCCGAAGTCCCCCGCCGCTACGGCATGGTGAAACAAGTTTTTGGGTGACAAAATTAAAAAAAAAAGTTAAGTGAAAACACAGCAAAGCTTTCAAGAGCCCTAACAAGGACATTTTTTCAATTTTCTAAGTGATTAAGAGGCATAACACTTTCAAAAATATTTGATAAGGATTCATCTTCGAACTCATTTGAGGTATCATTGAATTAAAGCTACTGTATAAATCTCATCCAAATCGGATGAGAAATAAATTTGCTAGAGCAATTACAAGGACATTTTGTCAATTTTCTAACAGATTATGGGACATAACTCCTACAAAAATATTCCCCCGGGGACACATCTTAAACTCCCTTAAGCTATCATTCAGTTAAAGCTGCTGTATAAATATTTTTCAAATCGAATGAGAAATAAATTTGCCAGAGCGATTACAATGATATTTTGTCAATTTTCTAAGTGATTCAAGGGCATGACTCCTAAAAAATATTCAACAAGGACTCATCTTTGACATCCCTGTAAGTATCATTGAGTTAAATCTACTGTATAAATATTATTTTAATCGTGTGAGAAATAAATTTGCTAGAGCGCTAACAAGGACATTTTTCTCAATTTTCTAAGTGATTAACGGGCAGAACTCCTACAAAAATATTCGACCTCTTCGAATCTCCTTGAGATATTGAGTTAAAGCTACTGTATATATATTATCCAAATTGGATAAGAAATATATTTTCAAGGCTTACAAGGCAGACGGACGGACAGAAGAGACGGACGCACGGACAGGTGCCTGACATAACCATATCCCCCCGACAAAAAGACCAAGAAAGATATTGTGAATCACGTGTCCGAAATAACATGTGTTTAAAAGAAAGAATATTTAAACAACTCAACAATTAAGCAGATGGAATGGAAATAGAATTATTCTCAATTAACCAATTAATATCTATGACATAATTTCGCGGTTGTAAGAATAGAATAGCTCTGTTGACAGCACATGATATGCCTGCAAAAATATGTGAACAGTATTTTGTCCTTGAGAAAAAAAATGCCAGTTGGCATTGTGTGATTTTGAAATGATGTAATTATCATCGCTCTTTAAATTTAGTGTATATAAAGTTGCTAGGTAAATAAGTCTTCGAGTCTTGTAGATTTCTACATAAGCTAAAATGCAAGTCCACTAGATTCCAGGAATATATGGTTGATTGGTACTTTTTCAAAAGCGACAACGGCAAGTGTGACGATGGTTTGCTAGTATTTACCAGAATTTTAAAAAAATTTAAGTGAGTCAGTAGTTGTGATTAGACTTATTCCAAATACCAAATATTGACACTTTCCTCAACTTTGTAAGAGTCTTCTAGTTAATTGTGTACAACATTATTTCAAGATACCGATGTAAATTCTAGAGTACTGACATTCTAGTTTCAAAGGTGATAGATCACTCCTATGACTTTATGGAAATGTAATTTGCATATGTTGGAAACTAAATTTATCATGGAATCGCAATTTTCTCTCTTTTTAAATTAACGGATATTTTCTAAAACATAACGAAGTCAGGAATCTTCCATTCCATGTTGACACAGTTGACCGCATGGCATTAACTCTAATTTTGTGAAGAGATATCCCTTAAGTCATTTGACAAATCTTTCGTTGAACTAAAATTATGATAAATCAAGACAATCCAAAAAATATTTAATAAAAGATACACTTTTTGTGGTTCTATGAAAATCCTCGGCATCAGCGATATAATTTATCCTACTATTGACAAAGATCCTTTGAAACTGACTTGATAATTTTGAAATAAAGAAAGTACAAGACTGTGTTATTAATGGCATCAATTAGTTTTAATCAATTAATTAATTTATGCATAGTGCATTTGATTAACAGAAGGGATAATGGTCTCGCCAAGATTATTTTTTTCGCTCTGATATTTCTTTTATGGTGCAGTGTATACATGAAAATTCTATGAGCCAAAATGTTTTTTGCAAGGAGACAAATGTCGGACCAGATATTTTTTTCGACCAAAATCGAGACAGGAATTATGTTTTTCAATTACAATTCCAGCCGCCCCCACCACAAAATAAAATGGTTCGTGCTTTCTAAACCCGAAAAAACAGCAGTTGTTATCACTATGGCAACTAGTACCTGCATCTTCTTTCAGCAGTGTTGAAAGCGTCATTGCATTTTCTAAATGGTTCGCCCATCTTTTCGTTGCATATTACAACAATATTCTTAAGCCATTTTAATATTCTACCCATTGCACTTGCTGTAATACAGATTTTCTTATTTTATCAGAATAACATCACAATCATAGCAAAATCAACAATATATTATATTAACAGTTCAATGGTTAACAATATCCAAGTAAAATAAATAATATTTCCCATGAAATATTTCAATTTGAATCACGTCTTGTGCAATGGTCAATAAAATGAACATTAACATTTTGAAGCTTGTGGATAGTTGCATTGTTTAAATTATTAATCCCTTATCTTATAAAAGGAAAAATATATGGAGAAAATCCGCACAACCTGTCAAAAGACGCTGACTGTTCAAAAGATGTACCGTTTGAGGATTTCTCCTAGCTTCAGCTGTGATATATTGTACATGTTCCTTCAAATACATATTGGACAACTATCCCATCCACGATACTGTCTTCACATTATCATGTTCTAATAAAGTTCGATTTTATCAACCTTTCACTGGTTACCTTAATTGGATTTATAATGTGTTACCTATTTCTGTTATTGCTTTCTTTAATGCAGTAAAAGCTTTCCGTATAGTGTTAGCAAATTCTTTCAAAGCAGCCATTAACTTCTTAACAGTTCCCATTATTCCTGCAAATACAATCTGACATAATAAATCCGTTATTACAACAAGTCATTTTATGTTTCTAAAGTAAAGATAAAAGAGAAATAAATATTTTGATCATGACCAAATATATATATTATCTTTTTGTAGCATACTTGTTTCTCATGATGATCATTTTATTCTTCGGTAATCTAGTACTCTAACTCCGGGGATCTCAAAGAAAAGCTTTCATTAAAGATATACAGACCAATTGCAAAATAGTTTCCAGCAGAAATATGATTAGTTTAAACATATTTTATTATAATACTCATATATAATTATGCGTTTACAACATAATATTCACAAGTACATATATATAAGATTAGGATTCGGAAACAAGCGTAAAGCTTTTATATAAATCCGTTTCCTTGAACAAATGTTGTTAATTGATTCTGTCAAAACAATTTATGAAATCATAATCAAAGCTCTTGTTTAAATGCTAAAACAGCATCCCCACATAAAATTTGTCAATGTTTACATCAATCATACTGATTGCGTGATTACCGATTTCAAAAGAAACACCACAGTTGATTGGGTAAAACTTAGATTGTTTCCCTTTAAACCAGTAACGTTCAAAAATCGGGACAAGTGATAATTTTCCGGGTAGTTTTATCAAAAATCAGGATTTAGGGGTTTTTTAATAATCCCGATTGGGATATTGGGTTGGAAGGTCAAACTCCGTAGAATACCGCCAAAATCGGGAAAGTTGGCAGGTATGAAACATTTTCCAGTTGATGGGTTTTAATAGATAGAACCAATTAAGACAAGACTTTTGAAAAATCAAGAAAAACACTTTTCCAGTCGATGGGTTTTAATAGATAGAACCAATTAAGACAAGACTTTTGAAAATCAGATAAACCCTTCTCCGACTAAATTTCAAACTCTTTATATCTCAAAAGCAAGCACACTTAGCCATAAATTTTTTCTGGTTATTTGGTTAATAATTTAATAAAAGGTCTAAAAAGTTATCACAACCATTTGATAACCTAGTATTTTTTTAAACAGTGCACCAAACATCTGTAAAATTGTGTGTAAGTAAAAAAAGCATGAAATCCTACATGTAACTAATTACTCTTAAATTTACATTGAGAATGGTCATTTTAACTTGTTACTCTGCCGAGTCAAGTAATGGAAACCCATAAGACAAATATTCACTTCATAGTCTACCCAAATGTATTAAATCATTCTAACAACTGATTAAAGATAACTTTTGTTATAACTCGTTTATGTTTTTTTTCTTTGGTCTTTCTAGATTGAGAATTCTATTATCAAGCGACTATGCTAAAATGATAAATGATTGTTGATTCCACTGTTTTCAGAAATCCTAAGGAGGAAGACATCACTGACATTACATGACAATCAAGCAATAAATAGAATATCATTGGTCATTTTTATTCCATTGCTCATATCCATCTCGATGTAAAGGTTTCGATGGATATAATCGATCACGCAAAGACGATCAACGATATTCTATAATTATCTTAAACATCGAGGAACACATGAAAGGTTTTTTTGAAAATTACGTCTTTCTGACTTCCTGATATATTCTGCTGGGACTATTTTTTAAATTCCTGGGGTGATTCTGCAAAAAAAAGTTTAAACAGCACAACCAACAAAAGGAAATGTAACCTACCTATATTTCATGAAATTTTATTGTAAACTGAAGCAGTAACTAAGTAATCCTATGTTTCCTCCATCCAGCTGGTGTTGTTTATAGAAATGACGTAGATGATTTCACTGTGACGTCATTGATTACTAATTCACGGATTTTTTGCTTGATGACAAGCTTTTCTTTTCTGTCTATATTAAACATAGTGTATTTGACAAAAAGACTTTTTTGATGCATACATGAGTATACTTTAATAATAAAAACAAAATCTTGGTGCCATGTATACATAAATACTAATTTAAAATAGACTATTTTACTGTGTATTATTGACCCAAAGGAGTATCTGCGGATTAATATCAAGATTAGCACATAATTTCCCGCAATAGTTAGGAGAATTTGAATAAAAGCTGGACAATTTAAACATTTTATAAATTTGAACGATGATAAATTAGTTATTGGAATTTTGAACACTGAGATATTTTAAAATATCCTCCCTGCTCGCCAGAATATGAATCTTTGGGCTCGTTTGCTATGCTCACTTGCTGCAAAGATTCATATTCTGGCTCACAGGATGATATTTTACGATATCTAGCTGTCAAAATCCTGATAACATATACTTATTCTCACTACCTTGCATTGTAACATGCATAAATGTATATCCCTTAAATTCCTGAGGACAATAGATTAAGCTGATTGTCAGTTTGACAATCAAGTTATTATAATATGTCCCTTTCTTATAGAAAATAACATTTAACACAAAAGTAATTTATTTTGAATTTTTTTACAGATATTAAGTACCGCAGTCAGAAATTGTCTTCGACGTTGCAGTAAAATGAATTTTGAGAGCATAGCTTTCCCTGCTGTTGGTACAGGACAGCTCCTTAAATACCCGGTGGAGGAAGTGGTCAGTTGTTTAATGTCAGAAGCCAAGGAGGCAGCAAAGAGATCACCATCAATTAAGGTTTGAAATGCTTAAAAATAATGTCATTACCAGAGTTTCTCTATTTTGTCTGTATTGATTACCCATCAAGAATTTTATGTATTACCAGTATATCGTTTATATGACTGCAAAAAATTGTGGTCATATTATGGTAATGCACCATTGGCTTCTGTTGATAGATTGGTTTATGCACATTTATTTTTGTTCTAGTAAGCTGATTCTTTTAATATTTTGGGACATCAATTTTTAGTACTAGATGAACAGTCAGGGATCCTACTTGCACAAGTAAATAATTTTTACCTGTACAAGTTAATTAATTTTTGCTTGTTTAAGTAAAGTCCATTTCTCATTTTAGATAATTTACTTGTACAAGTAAAATTTTGAAAATTCATACATATTT